>CAJNOQ010006339.1:0-13782 GCA_905250885.1 Didymodactylos carnosus
ATATGAATGAAGTATTGTATATGTTTTACAAATGGAATAAATGACATAAAATTATGTGAAATTTGAATAGTATGTGTTCTGTATAATTCTGTGATGCTATCTACGTCAATGTAATTATCAAAAGTAATGCTTTTGTAGAGAAATTATACTCAATTAAATTGCGGATTGCATGCGTAATATTATCACGCACGCATAACAAAGTTGGTATAATTTATTTATGAAGTAAAGTCACCATATCCGCACTAAATCGCACTAAAGTAAAAGCTAGTCTGTTCTAGATCTGAGATGAGGATTCTTCTTTGCAAATTCATCAAGCGCTTCTTGAGGATCTATCGTCTGTGTAATGGCTGAATGAAAGTATAATAAGGTTAATATATTTAACCGTGAGTCGACTATCCGACTTGTAAGATCTGTCAATCAAAATAGTATATATTTCTGATAGAACTAAGACCAACAAAAGAAATTACTTCGGATATTTTGACGTTCGGACAGTGTCGGAAAAGTATTTGGTCGTTCAGCTTTCAATCGCTTCAACCAACGGTTTTTCCATTATTCAAACTATATTTAAATATTTTTCAGTTTTGAGTTTTCAAGTCTTTGTGATAGATGGTGAATGATGACTTGGCATCATCACATTTACAATCAATCACATTACATGCACACCACTAACGGGGGTTAGGATTAGCCATTTTGGAACTAGGCATGTAACGGCTACGGTTAACCATAATCGTAAATAAGCACTTTATAACAGCTTAGTGTATATTTCGTTTTTAGTACTTTGATATTTGTTTACATTAGAAGTAGACAAGGATGGTCTTTGTCCAGACGTTTTAGTGCATCTGGTATAGTGACAGTCTACACTACGCTGCACAAAAACGGCTGTGTTTCCACACGGTTTCGTCCAAGTTTATATCGACTTCAAGCCGATAAAGTTTCATTGTGCTTAGATTGTAGCCCGTGTTGAGTTATACAGGCGTACATCTCGAGTTTTTAAAAAGATTGTGCCGAAAGTAGCCGGGGCAAGCTCACAAAAGTCGGTTTTTCCAAAAATTCCCACTAGGGATCAACCTAAAGAAAGCTTCGCTTAAAAATCTGAGACGGCCATCCGACAGAGCTCGGAAAGTTCTTTATAAGAACTAATTTCAAGGATTGCAACTGGCAAGGTGGCTCGGTGGCAAATAAAATACGTCAAAAAAAAAGACTTTTGCTGGGATTTCATATTTGCTATGGAATGGTCAAAAAGTAAGGAAATATCAACTTGTCTATAGTCAAAATGTAGCCCAGTGGAAGTTCTATCTAACGGAGGAAAAACAAACTCTACAGCTTTCATTGAATTCGAGTTATATGGTTCTCAACGTGTTGGCCCGACAAAAGTTTCCGACTTTGAGCTCGAGTTTCTCGAAAACTACACGTCAGATCTTCGTCAAATTTTGTCCGAGAAGACAATGCACTTAATGCTACTTGTGATATAAGTTTTAAATAGTACCTATGAGAACTTCTTGAGATCTCAAAAACCAGCTTGCTAGGAGTTCTCGAGAAACTCTTTTTCAACCTGCTTATCAAATAGAGCAGCCAATTATCTTCCGAATGACACGTCTTCGAGCTTTTCACCGCCTATGGATGTCGAATTTTGCAATTTTACTAATGTAGAATGATTTAGAAGTGTCTTGCAGTATCTCGGTCTTGTAACGTCAATTACTTTCCCGAAAATCGCCCAATAAAGCTGAAACACATAAAGTGCAGCATTTCCTGTATGTTTGAGTACCACACACGTTTGAAGTGCATCCGTGTCAATATAACAGAAGTACTAAAAGGTTATGGCAAAGACCACCCTTGTCTACTTCTAATGTAAACAAATATCAAAGAACACCAAATATACACTAAGCCGCCGTTGCATGGCTATTTGGAACTCAGCAGATTTTCGGTAGAGTTATGCCAACTTTATGGGAGTTGACTATGCATTTGGGCACCATCAACAGTGCACATAAAAGTGCAGCGGTAAAACTGCACCAAGGGTTAGGATAGTTGATAACGAAGTTGGAATCGAGCCCATTTCTGCATGAAATCAATTGTTTATGTTTATGCGAGCTTTGGATGTTTATAGAACGTCCCTTCAAATCGATGCAGCTTTGCTAACTTTTGTTTGTTTGATAATGTGAGCGCATATCAAGGACCGTACATTCACTCTTCATGCGACTGTAGTTTCATAGAGAGAAATCGTCATTAATCGATGAAGTTTACGAAATACTATAAGAGTAATGTATGTGTGATAAAAATAAGTAGGCGTAGACGGTAAGTACTCGATTCTATCCCTACACGAACGAACACTACAGCTTTGCAAATATGAACTGTAATAAATTTTGGGCATGTAACTTAATAAGAAATAGAAACAGGAGGAATTAAGATTATTTTCTATATTATGAGCGGTGCTCACTTTGGTTGTTGACGAAATTTATGAAGGAACTGTTGAATTAAAAAGTGCCCATTAACAGTAATAATAATTGGATTGTTTATCAGAACAAGACAAAGTAAAAAAACGTTTATAGTAGGATGCACCAGGTACAGTTTTTCACCAGTTAGTTGTAGTTGTAAAACTGTGGTTAACTGCGACTGTCATAAATGCATAACTGTAAAGCTGTAAGTGTCATAACTGTAGGCAAATATTCTAGAGTCAGTTAGTCTTGTACGATTTTCGTATATTTTAAGAGTGAGGACTTTCTTAAAATGTATGCAAATTGTACAAGACTAACTCACTATAGAATATTTGCCTGCAGTTATGACAGTGGCGGTTTTACACTTAACTGTAACCGTTCCATGCCTGGTTTAGAGGAATTCAAATAAAAATCGGGTCCTAGTTCACAAAGAACTGTAGTCTCCATTCGCAGGGACTGGACTAGTAAACCGTTCCTTATTTCTAGGAACATGAACTGCTGAACCGTTCCTAGTTCAGGAACGCGACCTAAAAAACAGTTCCCGTTGAAAGAACGTGAGCTATGAACTATCACAGGCCTACTACGAACAATGAATTGGTTGCACAAGTAGATCTTCATGCATCTGAACGTCGTCATCCCATTGTAACATGGTTGGCTGATACAGGTTATTGATTTTGAATATAACCCGTCTTTAACTGCCTCGGTTACACAGAACATCACTGTTCATAAAAATAAATATGCTTCATGGTCATTGTTAATTGATTTTGCGCTTATTGTGAAAGTTTTCGAACAAGATTAAAAAAAAGCTGTTTTTTGAAACTTAATATGAGATGTTCAATCTAGATTTGTTGTCAAAACTAAACCTGCAAGTGTGTCGATGTACATATGGAAGAATAATATTATCAATTATTAATGCAGGAAGATTTTAATAATTATTTCAAGAAAAAGTATTCTCCACATTCAGTAGCATTCCGTACTTTTTATTTTTATTTTTTAATTAAAAATAAATATGCTTCATGGTCATTGTTCATACCTTGAAAGAGATTTGTCCGGCGGTTCTAGCTGACGTTTCAAACTACATTATTTGGCCTAGAAGCGAGAAGCTGGGACATTATGCTTGGAATGGCTACCGTGGTAAACCTTACCGAAACCTGAATTTTTCGATAGGTTTACTTCCCAGCTGTCCTTTATCGAATGCTGAAAAGCGCAAGGTTCTAGCTCTTTTCGTTGAAAAGTTATTCAAAAACTAAAATAAACCGCGTTTTGAAATGGAGAGTAGTACTCTGCGGACATTCATTTGGAATAAATGTAAGGGTAAGCGATATTTAGTTTAATCAGATTTGCTGAGGTACGAACCGAGTATTAAAGATTTGATGATAATCTGTAATTTTGACCTCAATAATGAAGCATCGTTGTAAAAATAAAATAGTTTGATCTATGTTAACTCAGCTTTTTGCTTTACGATTATTGTTCAAATAACATTATATACACAACTGGTCTATTTTGTACGCTTCTCCTTCACTACAACATGTATCTAAAATCTTCAATCTTGTATTTAATGTCATCTAAGAACTACACAGAAAAAAAGTCAATTATGATAAACAAATTGTTTTCTCTCACGCTCAATCGGAATGTTAAACAGATTGAGAAAACAAAAAAAGATTCATTGTCTTTTTTTCTTTCCTTTCTTTTATGTTGATCAAATAAAACAGTGTTTTATGATTAACTAACTAATAAAATGCGGAAGGAAAGTCCTAGGGCGAGATTGAAATAATTATTATTTTTATTCTATATAAATATAGTAAATACATTTTGTAATCTCATAAAATCATAAAACTAAAAAATGATGGTTCAACGAGTTATCGTGTTTATATGCCTGCTAGAATCTGTTATACTTTACGAATTACGTTATAATGTCCCGTTAGATGAAACAACCAATAGCAGTTTGAAATGGGATTATGATCAATATGATTCGGAAGTTTTACAATTCGAATGGAGTGTTACGAGAGAGTATGACAGCGGTGCTGTATTAGCATTTACAAATTACGAATATATGAATAATGCTGATTTACTTGTGCTCGATGAAAGCGATCGAGTTTACGATGCGTATACAAATGATGACAGCATGATTACACTTGATAACGATAAAAATATAGACTGTCATGTTAAGAGTCGAAAAACCATACAAAAAATGAAACAAAGTGTAGTGAGTTGCAAACGACCAGTAGATACATGTGACGAACATGATTATGTTATAGACAGCGGTACGGTGCACATTATGTCAGGAAAATTGAATCAAAGACAGTTGCTTGAGATAAAAGAGAATCGATCATCACTCCACTTCGATCTCAGGAATATTAAACTGCACTTACAACGAGTACAATTGTTGAAAAGTCAGGTAAAGTGTTCAAAATTTGTATACCACATAAAGCGCTTCATTTATTTGAGAAATATTGTGCTAAAATAAAGTATTTTCTACCAATTTCATGAAAAGACAGACAATCAGAGTTAAGCAGATTTGAAATTTGGACTGTCAAATTCCGTAATTATTTTAGAGCAGGGGCCTTTTTAAACTAACAATACGTTTTTCCTATGCATCAGACATGCATTGATAAATTTAACGACATGTATCTGCATTTGTAAACCCAGAGGAGCCACGTATTATACATGAGAAAGGATAAAACCGGCATGTACTTTAAACTGAAAAGTAGTAGCATGATTAAAGTTGTTAGTAACGAACATCTGTACTTTGTTGAGTTTCGTATCATTAAGTTTGAGCTTCGCTACTGAATAAGTTTTACAATAGTATCCTGATATATTATGATAAACAAGTGAAAATAGCAGCGACTAGCGGCATTCAATCATCAGCAAAAAGAATGGTGTCAGCATGTTGTTGTGCTAAAGAAGCTAATTCGTTAATAAAAATGAGGAATAAGGCTGTCCCTAACACTGAACCTTGTATTACACTTGCAGTGAAGGGAGCCGGGAGCTAAGGGAGAGACTTATTCCCACTTGCTTTGTCGTGTTACCGAGATAGGTTTGGAATCGATGAAGACACAGAGGAGAAAGACCGAGAGTTGAAAGACGAGAGATGATAGCGTGACTGAAAATTTATACTATTGGTGAAGTTATGTAGAAGCTAGAGAAGAGCGTCTATGGTTGACGTTTTCGGATAACAATCATACTGATTGTTTGAGAAAATTCTTGATGATTCAGTGGTGAAATGGTTGAACATAAATAGACGGCTCTGCCTTTTTACTCAGAACTGGCCAAAGCTATTCGCCTAGCGGTCAACTTTTTCGTAATTGCGCTACTTTTTGCGAAGAAGAACAAGCCTTTTTCTTGTAATTGCTGAGAAAACAAATGTTCACAGATTATTTTGTGTCCTTTTACAAGTTTCAAAAACTGAATGCTCTAAGTTTGACCCGACCTCTATTTTAATAATCTTACATCTATAAATGTACTAACTGCCGAGGTTTGCTTATGATTAACTTGAAGAAAAATGTTACTCTTGGATAATGAGAGATGCTCAAACTCTGTATGAGTTTTCATCGCCACAATATAGTATAGTACAGTCATTGTGAAGAAAACGTAGCGCTCTCGTATCAAGTTTCAAAATGCCGGATATTTGTGGCTGCTGATAAAATAGCCCTAAAGGCTGGAAATTTGTTCAAAAAGATTAGAGTACGCTCTTGTTAACGCATCTTGTGTATAGTCGAAGATCGAAACTCGCTGGAAATAAGTCAATTGCTCTTTTACTATTCTCTGATCGATACTTCATGCATTCCAAGGTAATTTTTGTTCAATGTTCGAGAGATTATTGAAGGAAAAAATAAGTAAAACAGAGACTTTGAACGATGATTTTGCATTAAAACTGTATTGTCATTATCGATCACGTAATGACGCTTTATAGGAAAAGTTTCCCACGATATCCAATGATGCACTTCACTATGATTTTCTTAATTCAAATGTGACAATTCCGAACGTGGATACGACCTATTGGTGTAAAAGATTCGAGTTACCATCGGACATTGTTAAAGAACCTCATCACATAATTCGGTTTGATGGTGTTGTCTCACCTCAAAGCGAAGGTGTCGTTCATCACATGGAACTATTTCACTGCAACATACCACCCGAGAAAGAAGTGCCTGAATACAATAGACCATGTACAGCAGAACAAAAGCCAATGGGCCTTACGGAATGTCGTCGAGTCATCGGTGCTTGGGCATTAGGTGCAGCCAATTTCAGTTACCCGAAAGAGGCCGGAGGAACCATCGGTGGAAAACACCAGTCAAAATATGTCGTACTCGAAGTTCATTTCAACAACCCCGACTTGAAAGCAGGCATTATTGATCATTCGGGTATTCGTATCTATTATACACGTGAACTTCGTAAAAACGATGCGGCAATAATGGAAGTTGGCCTCGAATATAACCCCAAAAACAGTATACCACCACATCTTGCAGCATTTCGTCTGTCAGGCTACTGTTTAGGCCCCTGTACAAATGTGGGTCTACCCGAAGAAGGTATTACGGTGTTCGCTTCTCAGCTTCACACTCATCTCACCGGTGTTCAAGTGTTCACTCGTATCATTCGTAAAGATGGTACAATCGAAATACTAAATATTGATCGGCACTACAGTCCACATTTTCAAGAAATCCGCATTCTTCAAAAACCGATTAAAATCTATAAAGGCGATACAATTCTTCATACGTGCATATTCAACACACGTGAACGTAAGAAGATGACATTTGGTGGCTTTTCCATTCACGATGAAATGTGTGTTAACTATATGCATTATTATCCGAAAGCCGACCTAGAAGTATGTAAAACATCGGTGAACGATGATTCATTGAATGAATTCTTCTCGGCTATGTACAAGTAAGTGTGATCTTCATCTATAGTAGAAGTTATGTATTTAATTTTTATACTCATTTAGAGTGGATTATGCACAAACTGATGAGAATAAAACAGTTGAACAAAATTATGAATCGATAACATGGACACCACTTACAAGCGCCATACTTCAAACATTCTATGAACAAGCACCGATACACTTCTCCTGTAATGGAAGTAACGGAAACTATTTATCTGGAGAAAATTGGAATAAATACTCTGCTCAAGAACCTCTACAGCGAGACGTTTCTTTACCATCCAATTGTCGTTAATGAATGATAGTAACGAATTCGATAACCGACTGCGATTATCTCAAAACGATAAGGAAATAATTATTATCTGATTGCAAAGAACCTAAGTTTTAGAATAAATAAATGCCTGCGCTTACAATATGAATGTCGCATAAAAAATGGTTTTGTTACAACTAAACAAGAAGTCATTGTTTTCCAATTTGGAATGTCTCCTTACACACTTGAACAGGGTTTTCTAAGATAGTGACTTTCGATACATGATCTATTAATTTTTATAACTTGAGAAGCAAAGGTCGAAAAATGGAAAAAAATCTGCATTTCTAAGATATAGTTTCAAGTAAAGTACATCAAATAATTATTCATACAGTGATGACAAAAACTTTGCAAGGTTCTTACTTTCGACTAGAAATGAGCTAATGTTCTTTTTTTTACTGTTTGATAGTCCTCAATCTGAGCTAGATTCTTGCATATCCGCTCATTTCAAAGAGTTGTTCATATATCAAGAAATAAAACCTTTTTAAACTTCTTTATTTTCAAGGTCAAATAAGTGTTCAAATACCTGATTTTCTCTACCACGGCGATCAATTCCACAGAGTAATGGGTTATTGATCATTTTGTCGTTAAGTACATTTCCTCGTCTTGTTGTCCAGCCATTTTGCTGCTATTTTAAGAGCATGTCGCACTAATGAAATTGATGTTATGTCGAATATAAATATATATTGGCTTGAGAATTAAAATATAAATCTAGAAAACATTCAGAAGCTCGCTACACTCTTTCCTAAAACCCTGCATAATAACGATTCAAGAAACGTTCAGCCGAACTCTTTTCATAAAGTCTAATTAAAAGTACATACAAAAACTCGGATACTTGCCTCAGATAACAGAAAATAAGAACATCAGAAAAGCACGAATTCGCCCGTATATATTCTCGATCAGAATACACTTTTCTGTATGCAGATATCTATAAACATGCTGGGCTTGAGATGTAGGAAGAAATAGCGATGAAATGTTGTCTCAAATCGCAACTCGCATAAGATGTCTCCTCCTGTTAAGCTTGCACAGCTACAGATATATACGGATCTCGGATACAGCTGTGTATCGATCGCATAAAGTTTTGAGAAAAGTATCAGAGTTTCTTGATCAAATCAAGATAAAAGATAGTTATTCATTATCGAATGTGGGACAAAAACAGTAGGGGAAATTGGACTCATGAAATCTTTCGGTGGTGCTGGAACTTCTTCTGTTTTGTTGAAACAACTGCCATGAAAATATTGTGCCGTGATGACCGTTTGTATCAACGCATGTCTTTCTGCAAGTATCTGTCCTGTATAAATATAAATGAGATGTTTCGCCAGTCTAAGTACTTCTTTATAGGCGATTTATAACAATCTTCGTGGAAGCCCTAACGTCAGTTTTTAACTGGTAAATGCTGAATAAACATACAATTACAAATATATTTAAAAATAATTGAATGATAAAAAGCCATCAGTAACAATCTTTTGAACAACAATAAAAACATAGACTTTCTCATTTTCTCTCATAATATACAAGGACTTTGAAAATACATACAGCCTGCACATAATAGTAAAATACGGATTTTGCAAAGATTACGCAGCAATGCATTAGAAAAGCAAGGATCGGCCAGTGGACGAAATGAGAAGATTTAAGTATCAAAAATACAAAAATATAAAATAAATTTTAGATACATGTTTACTATTGCGGCATCTACTGTAAGGAATCTAGATTTCCTTTGGTGAAATTTTCTATTTATTGAATTCAGTCCTAAAATTAATCGTTTAATCCTGCTACGTCCGCTGGCCTGGTTTTTCTTGCAGTGGCTAATCATACTGAAGGAAAGTGCATTGGAAAACAAAACCAAGAAAGTGACGCAATCGATGCCACCAGTCCACTGACCAAAGTGGAAAGGACATTAGAACTGCATCTTATATCAATAAATAAATTTAAGCTTTTTTAAAATTTTTTTCTACCTCTCTAATTTATTTGAAAAACCTAGGATCTGAAAAAAGGTCTGCTTTTAGCTATCTTTTAAAAAAATGCATTTTTTCATAGTAGGTAGAAAGAGTGAAGGAATAAATCTGACATATTCTGAAAGTAAGACTGGTGTTCTACCTGTTTATAAATATAATTTTCTCCTAACTCTTTTCTTACGAAAACAATAATCTTTCTTTCTACGTTCACGGCACCTGTTTACTAAAGTGAATTTTCTAATTTTTCCTAAACCCAAATAACATAAAACTTTCAGAAAACACTTTTCTCTACATGATACGCGTACTGTACTAGTCTAACATAGCCTAAATACTTCTGGACCAAGATATGGGTCTTTCAGAAAACTTTTTTTTGCAGGTATTTCCCATTTTTCTCAGTTAAGAAACGATTTTATTCAATAAAAATATCATATTTAGAATCAGCGTACAAACCTGCATTGAATGATGTATAATTTGTTAGCTTTTCAAATAAAACATTTTTGGCAAAAAATTAATACCTCGATTTAGGTATACGTTATATCGAAATTTAACTTACGTATTATCCATGTTTGAATAACTTGTAAAAGTAGTAGAAAATGAGTACAAGTATATAACGACAAAAACTGTAATTATAAAAATGTAATTCAATGTGTTGTGTTTCTTGCTGTGAAGAGACGTAAAAGTTCAATGTATTTTCAAAGTCCTTGTATATTATGAGAGAAAATGAGAAAGTCTATGTGTTTACTGTTGTTTAAAACATTGTTACTGATGGCTTTTTGTCATTCAATTATTTTTAAATATTTTTGTAATTGTATGTTTATTCAGCATTTACCAGTTAAAAACTGACGTTAGGGCTTCCACGAAGATTGTTATAAATCACCTATAAAGAAGTAAGTGGCGGGACATCTCATTTATATTTATATATTGTACGATTTTCTCTCTTCAAGTATTTTTCTATTCATTATCTAACCTTTCTTTTCTCAAAAATAAAATAAAATAGAAAGAAAAGAATTTGTTACACAATTGTGTTCGTCTGTATGCATTTCGAGTCTTTGACTATACTATCTCTTTTCTTTTCTCTCTTTGTTTTCTTCGAGGTATTTCTTCTGGAAAAATGATCATCGGAACAGAATGAGCTGTACAATTTAATTTTGACTCTAATATTTTGATCATCAAGCTTTTCTTTATCAGCAAGTAATACGAATTTTTATCACTATCAATAACTTCAAAATTTTCCCAATTGATTTTATGTTCGGTCTCAATCTCATGTTTCGCTAAAGACGATTTTATCTTAACGTCATCATCATTCTCTATAGTATTTGCATTGTTAATCAGTAAAGATTGTGTGCCACCCATGTGAGAGGACATCTGTGACAGTTTCAACTGTTTTTCTCGCAATCACGGTGATTGACGTGGAACTAAGTACAGTTTAATAGTTTTAACTTTCTTTTTTTTTCTTAATGACCGATTGAGTCTCGTATTTTTACTGTATTATCTATCTCGGCATCGGAACTTTCATCATTCATTCATTGAAGTCCCAGCTTGGCGAAAAGGTTTTGGGGGCACCATGTTCTTGAAGTCTTCTAAGACTTTATCATTCAGTTTTTTCAACAATGTCGAAGATGATCATGCTGGGCTGCATCTCATGCTCTGCCAATATTAGAGCCAGAATTAAATTGTACAGCTCATTCTGTTCCGATGATCATTTTTCCAGAAGGAATACCTCGAAGAAAACAAAGAGAGAAAAGAAAAGAGATAGTATAGTCAAAGACTCGAAATGCATACAAACGAACACAATTGTGTAACAAATTCTTTTCTTTCTATTTTATTTTATTTTTGAGAAAAGAAAGGTTAGATAGTAAATAGAAAAATACTTGAAGAGAGAAAATCGTACAATATATCAATATCAATTATACCAGTCAGTTTAAATGAAAATCGTTTGTTTTCTGTCCATATTCTTGACAATGATTTTTTAATAAATCGAAACGTTGGGAATTAAAAATGCTTAAAACCGCTGCTTTAGTTATACTTTTCTTAATTCTAAAATGCACTAAAATTAGAAAAAAACTTGTTCGAACAGTTTTTCTCTCAATTTAGTGCATTTTAGAATGCTCAGATTTGTATCATAGATAACTCCGAAAGTTTTGTATTTATATAGATATATGTTGTACTATATGTTGTTGTAGATTTTAAAACTGATCAGCTGTTGCTAAAAGAGTTGTGTTTCTTGCTGCTGGATGAAGAGACGTAAAAGTTCAATATATTTTCGAAGTCCTTGTATATTATGAGAAAAATTACACGCAAAATAACTCTCGTTCTATAAAATAATCTTTCGAATACACAAATTCTTTTCTCATTTTGAAGATGATATAAGTAGAATTCTACATGATGATGATAACATTGGCCCGCTGATACATAATTATACATGCTCTTGTATCAAACGAAACCAAATGACGTTTAATCGTTCTTTCCCTCAGGAATCTCTAATTCTTTGCTTTGTATGGAATACAGCATAATTATGTAGAAACGATTCTCATTATCAGGTTATTTACTTAAAGAAAGAAAGAAAGAAATGTCATTTGTGGAATCTCTGAAGAAGAGACATTAAGCAAAACAAAGTTATATTACAGAAGAACTGAGTAAATCTTTACTACGGCGGTAAATGAACTGTTATAAATCTTTAATATTTCTCTATAATGTTAATTATTTTAGTGACCGAACTAAATGGTAAGAATTTTTGTTTGTAACAACAGTGTTTGCACTCAATAAGGGACAAGGACTGGGAAGAAAACTGTAACAGTTCTGAAAAAGAAGAACAGAAGCACATATCCATTTTTTTCTTCTAGTTTTGATGAAAATGAAATTTAATATCTTTCCTCTTATCAAGTGCGCATAACACAAAATTCAATTAGACGAGAACAAAAACATCTGAAACTTCTGTCATAGCTCAATATTTGATGATGTTACATTTCTGATACTCGACACATGTCTCAGCCAGCTACAACATTACTCTTACACCCATTGCTCGAACAAAACAGTAAGTTACATTCGCCTGTTATTGTTCGTAGGCATGCACTAATACCATATGTTGGATCCCACTATTATTGTATACTCAACATATTGAGTTTTTACAATATTATTGGATATTGGGTCGCTTAAGTTAAGCCTACTTTTAAGAATGTAATGATATTAAGGTTAAAACATTGCGTATGAAGAATGCTAATGCAAAACACTGCATAACTTTGACTAGTAGTCGAGTACATTGCATCCAAAATCCACTGTCTTCCAGCTTTTTAATACTTGTTTTCTATTCCTTCTTACAACCGTTAGGTGATAAAAACTATAGGACGAAACCTTCACAAAATTGTAGCTTCTGTAGGATGTGTTTGCGAAGAATCGACTTTTTATAACACAAGTAAGGCTAAAAGGTCCAATGTATTATGGCACCTAATATTATTAGATATCCAATAATATCGGGATCCAATATATTTGGCACTAATATTATTGAGCCCAATATATTAGGTACACAAAATAATATTGGATCTGAATATTATTGGATACCCCCAATAATATTGTACAATATCTTCAATAATGACTGGTATTGGTGCATGTCTAACGGGTGTCCCATAAAGAATGATCCTCTTAGTATTTTCTCAATATCGTTTGGGATTCTTATCCTTTCGGGCTGAATTTTGTTTTAAAAGATTCAGTTTTCAATTCTCTGCAAAACTATCTGGTTTTATTAACGTAAATAACCGAAATCATTTGTTGACAAACGATACAAACGATTTGTCCAACTGTTACAGCTTTCAAATACAACTTCTTCTTGAATGTTTTTTACTGCACGTTTTAGTTCTTGAATTAGGGTTGCTTTTGACTTTACTTTGTCCCAATTGATAACGTGAACAAATTCATCCCAAATGGAATAGTCCAAATGGTTCAAATCCGGACTATCTGGGGACCAATGATCCTTATCTATAAACGCAGGAAAATTGCCTTTGCACCATTGTTGAGTTAAATCGTATGTGTGTGGCCTTGCTCCATCTTGTTGAAATATCCAATCATCGCCAAACACTTGATTTTCGTATTTAAGAGCCACGGGCAGCCCTTCTTGAATATAACGAGCATGCTTTATCGTGGCTTTGTCCAAAATTACCAATGGTGTTACACCTTTTGAACACACTCCCAACCAAACCATTACTTTTTGTGGAAACCGGC
>CAJNOQ010006340.1:0-13779 GCA_905250885.1 Didymodactylos carnosus
GCACAACATCTGGCTGATGCATTACGAAATAACACGGTGAGACAAATTCTCGGTTCATCTGTCTCATATTGGTGTTTCTTATTTGACACAGACACTCACTACACTCGACCTGGGGTGGAATCGAATCGAAGCTGCTGGAGCACAAGATCTGGCTGATGCATTACGAAATAACACGGTGAGACAAATTCTCGATTCATCTGACTCATATAGGTGTTTCTTATTTGACACAGACACTCACTACACTCGACCTCTCCAGGAATCAAATGGGAGACAAAGGGCACAAGATCTGGCTGATGCATTACGAAATAACACGGTGAGACAAATTCTCGGTTCATCTCTCTCATATTGGTGTTTCTTATTTGACACAGACACTCACAACACTCACCCTCTCCAACAATGAAATCGGAGCTGCTGGAGCACAACATCTGGCTGATGCATTACGAAATAACACGGTGAGACAAATTCTCGGTTCATCTGTCTCATATTGGTGTTTCTTATTTGACACAGACACTCACTACACTCAACCTCTGCTACAATCAAAGCGGAGACAAAGGGGCACAACATCTGGCTGATGCATTACGAAATAACAGGGTGAGACAAATTCTCGATTCATCTGTCTCATATTGGTGTTTCTTATTTGACACAGACACTCACTACACTCAACCTCTGCTACAATCAAATCGGAGACAAAGGGGTACAACATCTGGCTGATGCATTGCGAAAGAACACGGTGAGACAAATTCTCGATTCATCTGTTTTATATTGGTGTTTCTTATTTGACACAGACACTCACCATACTCAACCTCTGCAGCAATCAAATCGGAGCTGCCGGAGCACAACATCTGGCTGATGCATTACGAAATAACACGGTGAGACAAATTCTCGATTCATCTGTTTTATATTGGTGTTTCTTATTTGACACAGACACTCACTATACTGAACCTCTCCAGCAATCAAATCGGAGCTTCTGGAGCACAACATCTGGCCGACTTGGAAAGGAATAACCGTACGCTGGAAGTTGTGCTGTAAACGCACAACTTAATCAATATGTTGAGTTGATGAGAGTGATGTCTATCAAGAATACCTTATAATGATGTTTGGTTTGGGGGATTTCTAGTTTGGTGGCATGTGGTATGTGTGCGTATGACGGTCGAAGAATTTCCTGAAGTGGTTATTTGGTCCATATACTTCTCATGGAGGCGAAGATCGCTGGAAGGTACGAAACGAACTGAGTGGGAGAGATAGAGGAGAAGGTGGTGGTAGTGCTGATGATGATCGAAGAGTGGATGACATGTGAATAGTGTAGATGACTAGTGGAAGACTATCATGTGGCGGAGACGATGATTTAAATAGGTTACGCATCAGTATCAATTGCTTGAAATTACGACTGGCTAACACCCAAGCGCTTTCCATGCATTATCATTAATTAATTCTAGATAATTGTTTAATCAAGTCTTTCGTATTTGTGATAGATCGAACTTTAGCACCAATTGATTTCACAATATAGACAATATGGAAAGCAAAGTGTTTCTTATTGACACGATTAAGTTTATGTAAATATACTAATACACTTCAAAATTAGAATTTACACAAGTAGCTTATTTTCTAAGGACTAATACTGTTTATGAGATAAAATAATATAGTAAGAATACTACTTCCACGGGAAAAAGACATGATTTTTCATCGTGAAAAAAGTGTCCAGTTTTCTAATGCAGAAGTAAACAAGAAAGAAACAAGTTTAGAGCTTATTTTCAAGCAACGATACTAATCACGCACTTGCCTTGTGGCAACATCATTTTATGACAATCGTTCAACAGTGTGTTCCTATCAAAAATATTCCTATTGTTAAAGTAAGAACTCTCCGTTTTTTTCAGCGTACTCATTATCTTCTACAGAAAAGAAATGCTGCTTTTAAAAAATCAAAATCAAAACAACATTCATCTCGTTTGTTTGACATATATAAAAAAGTTCGGAATCTCGCTATCAGTTCAATTCGTAACGACAAAAAACATTTATTTAAAAGTATTATAAAAGACTTTTCAAATAGTAAAAGGTTTTGGTCAGTCATAAAAAAGTATCGTGATCCAGTTGCAGACTTACCATCTTCTATGCAATATAATTCTGCTACAGCTAGTGATGATTCTTCTAAAGCCGAGTTATTATCTACTTTCTTTCAAACTAGTTTTTCACAACTCTCTTCACTTACCACGAATAATTCTCAACTTCCTTTATCTTCTCAGTCTCTATCTGAAATTAAATTTAATGTTTCTGATGTGTTTAAAGCTATAAGTAGTTTAAAAAATAAAACTTCTTTAGGCACCGATCAAATTCCTATCAAACTTATAAAGCTTAGTGCTGATGTAATTTCTCCTCAGTTATATCACATCTTCTCTCTTTCTCTTTCGACCGGTGTGTTTTTTCTTCCCTGGAAAGAAGCTCTTATACGTGCCATACATAAGAAAGAAAGCAAGTTATTCGTCAAAAACTATCGTCCTGTTTCACTATTATCTAATGTTAGTAAAGCGTTCGAGAAACTAATCTACAAGTATTTATACTCGTTTCTATGCACAAAAAACTTTTTTAACCCAACTCAGGTTGGATTTCGTCCAAGTACTTCTACCGTAGATGCGCTTCTTCTTCTCACTCAAAAGGTTTACCAGCATCTAGAAAAAAGGTGCAAATGAATTGGCATATCATTTGATTTGAAAAGGCGTTCGACACTGTACCACATCATATTCTACTACAAAAACTGGCTAAAGCAGGAAAAGGCGGAAATCTTTTGAAATGGTTCGCTTCTTATCTTTCAAATCGTACATAAAAAGTTTCTGTGGGCTCTGTTTTTTCTTCTTCTGTTCGAGTGTCGTCTGGAGTTCCTCAGGGCAGTATCCTTGGCCCGATTTTATTTCTCATATTTATAAATGATCTTGCGCCATCTCTCAAATCTTCTCTTCTTTCTTGTCTTTTTGCTGATGATGTCTTCTGTGTTACAAACATTTTCGAGGCTCAAAAATGTATCAATGAGCTCTGGTGTGATATTAATGACGTCAAGTTAAACATAAACAAATGTCTCTGGATTTTATTTTCAAACTCTAGTAAAATGCTTCCTTAACTCACTCTTTCAAAAAACAATGTTGATATAGAAAGAGTTTTGTCTCTTAAACTTCTTGGCATGATTATTTCATATAATTTAACGTGGAAGGCTCACATTGAATATGTGTCAATGAAATCTCGTCAAATGTTAGGCTCTATCTCAAGAGTCTTTCGTGACTCGCCCTCATTTCTTCGTTGTCATCTGTATAAAACTTGTGTAAGAACCGCGCTTGAATACGGTTGTGTTATCTACGATTCCACTTTTACTTCTCATCTTGAAATTTTGGATAAAGTTCAGCGTCTTGCTAGTAGGGTCATTTCACAAGATTTTAGTAGTTCTTCTTCTTCTCTGCTCAAACAATTTAAAATTCAATCACTTTCAAACAGACGTCTATATTATCGCCTTCTCTATTTCTATAAAATTTTCTATCATAAAAGTTCTCTCTTTTGATCCGATTTCACGGTCCACAACGCGTCAAAGTTCTCGATTAGGCCATGATAGTCGCGTCTTTGTTCTTCGTTTAATGTCAAAATCTGCATCTAGCTCTTTTCTTCCGCGAACCTCAAAAGATTGGAATGAATTACCTTCTGTTTTAGCCTGTCAAACTCACCATTCATTGCTTGCCAATAAATATAAGAGAATTCGTAACCATCTTTTGATTGCGGTTTGTCAAAATAATATAAATCATATGCCTGCGAAATGGTGATTGGTAAAAAAATATGTTCTTGAAATTCGGAAGCAGCAACTGTAATGACTATACCTCGAGAGATATTTTGTGTGTTCATTCGATCTTTGATGGCTTCACAGAGTTGTTCAAACACATATTTTGGATAAGTGTAACCAAGAATATCTTTCAACGTGATGCCTGATTTGATCTCATCACTTTCATAGATACTAGTCATAAGTGGATCTTTAAATGCTCCTTTAGCTGATTGTTGAGCTTCAGGTGAAAGGACTCACAGACATTCTTTGGTATGTAAACAAGATCCTGGATCTTTCATCCATGGATGAAGTGTATAAGTACTTTTGCTGTGAAAACTAGTTCCAGCTTGGATGGATTGGCACCAGGATGAAACATGATTTCTTGCTTAAAAGTAATGACAATATCGCTACAATAATGACCAAGGTGTGGTCCCAGTATACTAAACACATGTTGATCTGTTCCTAATTTTTCATCAACATCATATCCGATTCCCATAGGAGTAGCATTCAATTTAATCGATGCTTGAGCAATTTTAACTGCCCATTCATGAATAACTTGAATCTCTTTATTATTAAGAGGTGGTTGTATTTTTTGCTCGATCCTTTGAAGTCTATTATAATCATGCTCCGAATCTAATGGGGTTTTTCCATCTGATTTTGCTTTTGTAAATTCAGCTTCAACCAATATTTGAATGAGTTTACAGACATTATCTTTGACGATCGGAGTATTATGATGGAGAAATATCAAACGTACTCGACTATGTTGTTGCACCGCTCTGACCACACTTTCTGGTTTTTTAATAAATTCATAAAACGACGACTCATAACATGTCCTAGAACAAGAATCGATTCAAAAACCTGTTTTCGACCATCGGTGTACAGGTTGTAATGCTCGTATCCAATTAAATATTTCTGGAGAAATCTTTGCTTTATCCCAATTCGATTTGTCAATGTAGTTGTGTACGGTTCCGATCAATTGACTTTGATTACGAGCGAAATTGATAGATGTATTAAGATTACTAGACGGAGGTACACTAAAATGATCATACTTTTTATTATGTCGATATTTTTTGAAATTTTGGTCATTAAATCTATTCAAACACTTGAAACCTGGTATTTTGCATAATAGACGAATATCTCGTATATCAGAATGAGTATAGCATTCTAAATGATCCTCTTGAGTAAGTTTTGAACATCTACTACCATCAGGACACAGCTGACGAGCAATATCAAATGGTTTTCTTCGGTAGTTCTGCAACGGCGACCATAAGGACAAACATGCGAATATTCAAGACAATGATCTTCTGCTTGTGAAGAAATTCCTTTTGCATTGTTCGTCTGAACAAATTCAATTTACTTTGAACCATTGTATGGTGTTAATGGACATGGTGGACGAAATGAGTGTATTGTATTAGCAAAATGTTCTTTATCATGAAAATTAACACAACAATTATCATAGAGACAAACAGATTTGCAATGACGAAAGGATTTTAAATGATTAGGATATCTTCTCCGATATTTTGAACACTTAGAACCATCTGGACAATTAGGTAGATGTTGATATGCAACTAAATGTTTTTGGCTGATATTTGTACAATCACCTCCGTATTCACAAAATTCTGGATGATCAAAATCTAACAAATGTATTGGATCAGTATCATTACATTTACCACCGAACTTGCATTTAGTATTATGTATAAATGTAAATGCATGGACGTCATCATCTAATTGTTCACAAGATGAAGTTGCATTTAAAAGTGGACACACCGGTGGATGTGAAAACTGAGCCTTATGTCCAGGCTTCCGATAATCACGACACTTGGCACCATGATTGCATGGTGGAAAATCCAAAATGCAAACATCACTTAAAGTTAATTGTTCATCGGCTGGTTTATCAAGAACACGATTTGGTCCAATAGCTGCATTAATACGTAAAATTGTTGGTGATGGTACAGACCATCGAGTAATTCTTTGAATGGAAGAAAATTTCCTTGTGGATTAATTTTATTGCCTGAATTATGATCATCAACAGTAGCAAAATAAATAATATTAAAAAATTCCACTTGTTGTAAGATAACAGATTTAAAAATAGAAGCGATATGACCAGGTGGATTCTTAAAAGCACCACAACCGAGAGCCGATAAAACGAGGCAATCATGTTTATGATAATGTGCAATTGCAAAAATGTTTTCAACCTTTTTTTCGTGTATTAACAGCAAATTTGTTTTCTAATGTTCTGTTATTTTTTAACTTAGGGTCTCGATGAGCAGCCATGACGATAGCACAAACATTATATAATGAAGCTTTCATGTACGCATGACCATTGGCTTCTATTTGCCGAAACACCACAATACCAGTTGAGTAAATCGCTCCGAAATCATCCATCGGATAGAAACTATCACTTTTTGACATTTGTTTGAGCTCACATCTATCATTGCAATGTAGTCGTTCTGATCGATCCTTATCAGTTATTTCTGCATCAAAACTTCTGTATTAATTTGAGCGACGAAAAACATTTTCTTTCTGTGCTCCACCACCTTTTCTATAACCTCCTCCAGGACTAGCATGCTTGGCCATATTTAGTAATAAAGGTCGACGTCCTTCCGAAACTAATTTCGGAAAAGACAATCTTCGTTAACTACTTTGACAGATGTCGATGCATATGGTGTTTTGATATTATTAACCGAAATTTTTGTACCGTGTGATAGTTTTGAGTTGTGATCATAAACAATTGTTTGCATACTGTCAGGTTTTAGTATAACTTCTTCGTTATTGACCGTGTAACGTTGCTTTCTTAGAACGCCTATTGTGTTGACTCTAGTTTTCGAAGCTGTTCAATCCAATTTTGAGCATTCGATTGACAATGAAAGATATGAGACAGTAATAGATCAATGGAAAAGGCACTCAGTCTTCAAAATATGACATACTCGGAGAGACTGTACCCAGCAGTTATTTCTAGGCATGCGCCAATATCGATAATTCACGTATTAAAACTATCGTCCGATAATATCGATCACCGATTTTATCGGGATCCGATCTATCGTCTCGGTGCATCGGGAGCCAAAGCTGGTCGAAACTGAAACTGGTAAAAACCGGTGAACATAAAAAATCTGCGCATTTGTAATTTAAATATGATGAAGAATCTAAAATTTACATCTGAAAAATCAGTAATTGGGCTGTATCTCGGCACGAAAGTCTGTTTATGAGATGGATTTTGCAAAAAAACGTTTAAAATTCAATTTTCTACACTTCTTGTTCCAAAGCCAAATCTTTCGGGTGAATGAAAACACTCTTTCGTTATCTTTTTCCTTTCTTTTTTATTCGAACACACGGCAGCATGTAAACTATATGAAATGAAGCCTAATAGGTTCATCATTGTAATGATTTGGTAAGATTGTTGACCGGTCTCGCTTGATAACGCCTGTCAGACAGACCGTTGCTTAGCTTCTGCCGCGTAGAGGCCTCCTACTCTGTTCTGAGCTGAGTTATTTCAATTTTAAAAAAAGTTGAATTTTTTAATTTTAAATTAAAGTTAGAAAGTGAAAGTTTGACTGGGAAACTTAATTTTTTTTCAAAATATTCGTCTTTCAACGCTGAATCCAAATATCATCTACAAAATGTTTTATCTCTTAACGGTGATTTTTAAAAGTCATTTCGTTCAACTAATATATGCCCAAAACACGGTTTTCTGCAAGTCCTACTTCCGAAAGTTTTAGAGTAAACTTTGTAGAGGCAAAAAGAAAGAGGACATCGTGAAACCTCTACATCCGGAATTTCAGAAGACTATATGCACTGACGTAGAAGTTAGCCTAGACCAACTTTCTTGTGCAAGACGCCTGTTTTGTGCTGTTGGAATATCGATATTTTTTCACCTTAAGTGCATATTGTTTCCGTGTCTATTACGGCGTTTGTTTTGTCTGTACATGTTTCATGCACTTGAGTGAAACGATTTTTAAAAATCACCGTTAAGGGATGGAACATTTTAAGATCATATTTGAATTCAGCGTTGAAACACGAATATTTTGAGAAAAAAATTAAGTTTTCAAGTCAAACTTTCAATTTTTAACTTTATTTAAAAGTCAACATTTTTTACAATAAAAATAACACAGCTCAGAGACAAGATGGAAACTTGATTCAAACGTGATTGGGCAGAGAATTAAAAACTAAACAAACGTAGGGGTTTGATGACATTCGCGAATCACATGATCAAGATTTTCCAGGAGATCTCCAAGAAACCTTTACTTTAATTTCTCTATTTTTCTAATTTAAACGTTTGCACTGAACTTTTCGAACTAATAAAGGCCACAACAATTGAAATAAGTATTTCTAATACTAGTGATACTTTTGGCTGCTAATCGATCGATCCATGTCTTGTTGTACTGAACTGCTTGATGATAAGTCATCGTTAGTTAAAGGTAATCTTCCCCTACATACGGGAAAATCGATTAAGTGGATTTTGTTAGAAGTGAGTGATTTATTTTATAAGAAGAAAATGAACGTCTACGCCTGTGTTTATATTAGGGATAGAGAGAGATAGACAGACGCCAGATGAGCATATATTTTTCGCGTGTGTGTGTCTAGTCTAGTCTAGTCTAGACATTGTCTGTGGGAGTGGAAAGAGAAAAAGTCCATCGTGACGTATAGCAGTTCAGTCAACAAGGCATGGATCGATCGTATAGCAGCCAAAAGTATCGCTAGTATTAGAAATACTTATTTCGATTGTTGTGACCTTCAGAGGAGTGTCTCGTCAGCTCTTGAATCCATGATGAACCAGACTTCTTCACGGGAGTCCGAAATCAGAGTGTCAGATTGGTTTCAACTCACGCAAAATATATCGAGATGATTTTTTCTTAATCGGAGCATGACAATGGTTAGGTGTAGTAAGATAGGCGACTATCGTGTTTCAATGGTCAAGGGATGCGTCAAAAAGCATTTTTTTTCATGCATGACTGAAATGTTTTCTGAGATCGTGCAATGTCGGTGTAGAACCGGATTAATAGGTCGGAGGTCCAATTTGTGTGTCGTGTCTGACGTTTTGTTCCGTCCTGCCGCCTCGAATTCGGACGTCTAACTCGCTGTCGAATTACGATTTTCTAGATTGTTGGAAATTCGATTTTCTATAAACTGAAAATTAATTCAAGATTACAATGCAGCTAGAAATCAGATAAGCACTTCAAAAACCTACGCACAATTCATAAATAATCAAAAAAAAAATTTCTGTGAAAGTACTTTACGACGTCACTCTCACACTACCCCCACCGCCCACCACCTACTGCCCAAAACACCCAAATATGTACTACAAAAAAGTTCGCGGTAATGTCGCTGTATCTAGAAAACGCTCAGTATTAGCGTGGGATCTCTATCTCATGTTTTTTTGATTTATATAAATATTGTAGCAACACTATGCATATGACTTGAAAGAGCACGTTGAGTTCTATGTGTCATACTGGATTTTATGTCTGTCAGACGCCACACCGAGAATGTTTGCTGGATATCATATATGTAACACACACTCATTCAGTATTTTTCATGTTTTTCGGATTTATATAAATGTTGAAGCAGCACTAAGCACACCACTTCAAAGAGCTCGTTGTGTCACACTGGTCTTTGTGCCTGTCACACGTCATACCGAGGATGTTTGCGGAAAATATGAGTTTTTGAAATATTCTCTCCTAGAGAACACTCAGTATTAGGGTGAGATCTCTATCTCGTGTCTTTTGGATTTATATAAATATTGAAGCAACACTAAGCATGTGATTTGATAGAGCTCGTTGAGTTCTATATGTCACACTGGTTTTTGTGCCTGTCACACATCACACCGAAAAGCTTTGCTCGGTATGATTTATGTAATACTAATTCATAGATTATTTTGGAAGTTTTTCTGATTTATATAAATGTTGAAGCAACGCTAAGCACACCACTTGAAAGAGATCGTTGAGTTCTATGTGTCATACTGGTTTTTGTGTCTGTCACGCAGCACACCGAGAATGTTTGCTGAATATCATATATGTAATACTAATTCATTCAGTGCTTTTCATGTTTTTTGTATTTATATAAATATTGAAGCAACCCTAATTATACCATTTGAAAGAGTTCGTTGGTTTCGATGTGCGACACTTGATTTTGTGTCTGTCACACGTCACACCGAGAATCTTTGCTCGCTATCTTATGTGTAATACTAACTCATTCATCATTATTTTTCGGGTTTTTCGGATTTATATACGGAGTTAAATTATTGTGTAAAACGGAGAAAAAACTCTAACAGTAGGTTAACCTTCTTTAAAGGCAGGAGTTTTTGAAAACTCATAGTAATATTGAATGAAACTGAAATAATTAGTTTAAAAATTAAAATTTTGTTTGTTTTCCGACGTTTCGAATCTACTGATACATATGGATGAATCAGTTGTTTTTGTTTTTTTGACGTTTCAAATATACTGATATATACTGATTCATACCGATGTATCAGTATATTCGGAAAAGAAATAACCATAAAACAAATAAAATTTTAATTTTTAAACTAGTTATTGTGCAGTATTACTGAATATTTCTAAAGTAGGGTTCAATGCGAATTTCTTGTAAAATACAGCCTAAAAAACATTTTAAGTTAGTCTTATTGAACGTTCCGACTAAAAGCCGAAGTCGAGAATCTGTTTCCGTTCAACATTTATTCGAAAAACAGTGATGCTCCTTATATTTTGAAACGAATAATCCTATACGAAGGAAAACATTGATGAGTGAAAGATGCGCAATCAATAGCTGTGCACCATAAGTGTAATACTTGATTCGAACAATATGAGCGCAGCTTGTTGGCTGCGGTTTTCTTCAAGAGTTTGTAGGATTATAATTGAAAATATAATTGATTTTGTTTGAGGGTGAGTTATTGAAGAAAACTGCACTATTCAGTACAAATATAATTAGTAATATATTCCAACACACATGACTCAAACTGACGTGATAACACGACAGTCAGCCGGGTGCGCTCATAGTGTTAAAAAAAATGTTTTACACTTACGGTGCACAGCTATTGATTGCGCATCTTTCACTCGTCAATGCTTTCCTTAATATAACATTATTCGTTTCAAAACATAAGGAGCATCACTGTTTTTTCAATAAATATTGAACGGAAATAGACAGAGACTTGCAGTTTCCAGCACTCGATTGTCAAGACCTGACCACGTGTTTGTGGTCGAAAACTCGAAAAAACCAACTCCGTTCGATAAAAATGAATTTTTTAAAATTTATGTGGATTTCACAAGTAAGGCTATCCCCAGGAAGAAATAATAGACTCCAGGACTCCGGGAGACCAGTTGGAGTCCAGTCGGCATCTCGGAGCCCATGTGGAGTTCCAAGACTTCTCAAGTTCGGCCATCTGCATTGCTAATTGCGCATCAAAAAATAGATAACTTGAGCTTAATTGATGAAAATGGTGAAATAGACAAAAAAAATACCAAACCTGTTTTGTTGTTTTAACATCAGATGATAAACTTAACTTTCATAATTTATCAACTTGAAGATAATCTTTTACAAATAAAAACTACGCTGCATTAGCGGATTTTTTTCAAAATTTCATTGACGTCTTTTAACAATATTTCAATGTTTTACATAGGAGGTCTTTCGTTAAATGAAATAAATAATTGAAAAATGTTGACGAATGACCGGACACAATGTTTTTTTTATGATATTGTCCTCAATGCTTTATCTCGTTTAAGTGGAAAACATGTGAATGTATTCACTTTTCTTCATGTAAGGTAAAATAAAGTATATATAAGAACCTTATCCAACACAAGCAAAAGTGAAAATATCATTTTTTTATAGGCCAAATTGCGTAATTGTCTACAATTCTATGGCGAATTTCGCGGAAAACATTTATTATTGGTATCATCGAGACCCATCCATGATGAATTGTGCGGAAAGTAATCTCACAACAACAAATGTAATATTGTCAAATAATAATTCTGATAATAGTTCTTTTCGATAATTTGTATACTGTTGCATCTTTTCTTATGTATGAATAGACAAAATGATACAATGGGTTCGCCTCTTTCTTTTTGTTCTCTTCATTTATTTAAACTTGTTTCTCATTCTTTTCTTGAATAAATAAAGCTTATAACAATAATTCTGAAATTATAACTTCTACAACAGCACTGCCAAAATTAACCACCGATGAATCATATCAAATACGTTATACTCATGAAAAACTAAATCCAAAATTTTCTAATATCCCAATGAGTGTATTCGAAGTGTATTTTTCTGTGAAATTAGGATTAATGTCGAATTTATGATTTACTAGCGATTCGTATCTATAAACGTGACGATAGATTACGGTCTATTGACAATGGAAGATTATGGGTAATGAAACAAACTAATCAATACAATGTTGTTGGTCGATATTTGAAATCATGTCAAGGACTTGATATGAAATTAACCAGCTTAAAAAAAAAAAAATGGTGAATTTGTTACCGTCGTCGGGGAAAAGGCCAATCATTATCTTGCATTTTGAGGTGGGCCGCTGAAATAAAGTGATTTTTCGGCCTTCTTGCGTGTATCATTTATTGTACCAGCCAAAATTAGATGTGATACTTCGCGTTTATAGTCAAAAGCTTACTTTTTAGGATCTGAAGATATAAATACAGTCTAAGTGTAGAATTTTAAGTTTAATTTCACATTAGGTTTTCGTTTCTTATATAAAGTTATGCAAATGGTAAGTTTTGCTCCTTTTTATAATACCATTTTCTAAAAAATGGTAGTATCAGCGATTCGAGAGTTCTTGAAAATCATTATAACTGAGGCTTACCAAACTTTAAAGTGCAGGGAAAATATTAAATTTATACCCAATCGACGTAACTTCGTCAAACGAACTACTTAGATTTTTTTATTTGATACTTTTTTTATCGTGTTTTTTTTCTCAAACGCTACAACGCATATGCAATTTACTCATGCGTCGAATACAGACCAGTCGGATGACAAGAGGGAACAGTGAGTCAGTACAACAGTAAAATTTACGTTTTAAAAGAACAAAATCGTATAACGTTTTACAAAATGCGTACATATATTCAATTACAACAAAAACCAGCTCACTTTGGAAAGAGAGGGTATAACAGACTGACTCTGCTAGTCTCTTTATTCTACACTCAAAAATAAACTCAAAACAAAATTGAAGAATGTAACTCACCATTGTCAATCAAAACAAACATATCAGCGTCGCCTGATAAAGCGCCAAGTAACTAACTACTATCTGTTCCAAAATACAAGATAGGCAATGGCTTTTTGAATAAAGTTTGGTAGAAGCCAGCTAGAGAGCTTCGGCGTTCGCCATGCGAAAGAGGAGACCTGGAGACATCTTTCCATAAGCAGGAACGTTTTCAGAAGTGTTTTCTGAAATAGGTTTCTAGGAGATCTTTGGAAAACCAGGCTGTGTGTAAAAGCTTTTCAATAAGATTATATTGATTTTCCTCCATGGTCTGATAGTCCAATGTGTCCTCTTCAAAATGAGAGTCGAGCGAAACCTTGACTTTTTGCGACATCGACATTGTGTCGGGTTTCCTACGAGTCTCAGGACTGGCACCCGGTGACTATTCGTAGCCTTGAAAACGGATGGACTATAGATAATCCATCATGTTGAGTCTCGTGGCAATAATTATTCCTAGAAAAAGTTCTCAAAATCTACCGGAAAACGACTTTTACGAAAATTTGGGTTTTCAGGTTGTTTTCACCTATATTACAAAATTCACTATTCACTCAATAAACATCAGAACGAGTTCAAAGCTTCAGGATATGGTTAATTTTCTCCGCTAAACGTGATTATAAGACCAAAAAATCGAAAAAGCATATTTTTCTTATTGGGTTTTCCAGAAACTCTTTTAGAAAACCTTAGAGTTTTGTAAAATTTCGTTTAAGCTCTCCGATAAGTGGGATATATAATAGCTTAAATACTACAGCGGAGAAAATTAACCATATCCTGAAGCTTTGAACTCGTTCTGATGTTT
>CAJNOQ010006341.1:0-13778 GCA_905250885.1 Didymodactylos carnosus
TTGTGTGTCGCTAGTATCTAGTCTACAGGAACTTATATCTGCGCATGACCTTCAATGACTTTGAATCACAAACAACGCTCACACCTCCCTTCGGTCGGTGTTCGCTAAAGGACTATTCACAATATGTGTGTATGTATATCCTTCACACCGTGTTCAAATGTCTGTGTATGCCAATAGAATCGATCCTAGAGGTCGCTCACACTCATTTTCTGACTCCCCATAGTCAAATACCTACTCCATATCATTTTCATCCATTAATGTGGAAATGATGTTTTCGACCAATAGGAATCACCGTAGAGGTCGCTCATACTCATTTTCTGATTCCCCATAGTCGACTACCTACTCCATATCATTATCAGCCAATCAACTTTTGCTGCACTAGTTTGTCTGTCGCTAGTATCTAGTCTGCGGACATACAAACATACAAACATACATACAAACATACAAACATACATACAGGCATTTTAACTCGATAAGACCCTTTCCTTTACAGTCAAGGGAACTTTACAAATAATTTTCATCTTTTCTACTGATAGAATCTGTCTTATTTACTTACCAAATTTTCATTTTTTACTTCTCAAATTCCTTTTTTTTACTGGTAAAAATAATAATTCTTTACTGTTATTCTCTATATTAAACTGATCATGTTCTTATTATTTACTGGTAATCTTAGTACTGATCATTTATATACTTTTTTACTGATGATTTCATCTATTTTGCAAATCAAATATTTTGTTGCGAATAACAAGTGTCATAAAACAAAAAATAAAATCGAACAAAGAGAAAACATTTGGGGAGATGTATCGTAAATCCCATTCATAATAGAAGTGAGTAAACCATCTATTCGACTTCAGAAGAAAAAAAATAATCTATATCGACTCAAGTTTATGTATTTCGCTAATCTTACAGAAAAAAAAATTCAAAATATATATGGAGAAAGTAAAATATTAAACTTCTGGGCTAATTAATGAAATACAGATGAAAGTCAACACTAACCCAGGTAAAATGAGCAAGATTTCTATTAGGATATCAACGTTAAGTCGAAAATTTCCAAAGGATAATGGAGCCATAGCTTACAGCGTATCTTCTTTATCTTACATACTACAAGATGCGCACTATCTTCACATTCAGATTACTGTATGCGACATTAAAAAAAAGAAGATAATGTGCTATACGCTAAGGTTCTAATAAAAGAAAGATATCTGTTGGTACATTGTTTTGAGAAATAAAGAATTTACATCGAGAGTTAGTGTTTTCTTAGACTTTTTTCTTCTTGTTAGGCAAAGACGATTTTGTGTTTAGATTTTCTCGATTACTATCCTCAGTAGCCGATTTATATTTTCTTTTTAAACTTAAACGTGTATCAATTGTTGTTAATGGCGACGCTAAGGAAGATGAGGATTTTGTATTTTCTTTCTCATTATCATTTTGTATTGACTTTGTTTCGTCATCAGTAATCTCATTGTTATCATCAGTTTCATCAACCATTTCATCAACATCTTCATCTTTTCGTTTTAAATCTTTAGTTACATTATTTTATTTTTGTTTATTACGTACCATTCTACAATGGCCTGTATTTAAATGACGATAATGACTGGATAGATGAAACGTTGATGAATCTGCATGTAATAGAATTAATATACGTCTTCCACAACCACATCTTTATCATTTTGTGAAACTAAATTAATCATATAATCAACATCTGGTTTCATAACAATATCCCATTCAAATTTTTATTACACCGTTTATCTCCCGCATTTGTTACTACTTCTAAATATTTTTGTTGGACATTGTAAATTGAAATAGGCGATGATGAGCATCGAGAAAGTAGCGATACAACTTGTGTTGATATTGGAATCGTTATTGTTGGTGTTTGAGTATTATTAGTTGTTATGGATGAGGATGTTTGATTTAAAGTATTATTATTTGTATTCTTCATTGTGTTACTATTCATTATCGGTAAATTTAATTGTTTTTGTTTCACTGATGTTTTATATTTTTGTTCTAATGCTTTTAATGTCTCAACAAATTCTGCAACCCTTGAAATAATACCTTGTTTTATCACATAACTGTTATCTTTTAATTTGAAACAACAGCGTCCTTTAATATTAACAACTCGTCACAATCGAGATCAAATATACCAAAAATATTCTTTGTACGTACACTTATCTATATATTTAAATAGTCTTTACAAGTGATCACTCACATGTTACTAGGTATACTATACATAAATGTCGCCCATACTTAACGTCGACACGACTGTGTACGACGGGTACTTTTACTAGCACCTGCCAGTGATAAAGCACAAAAGCATTCTCTACAGTAGCCAACAGTTGTGCTTCATTTAAACTAATTTTCATAGAAATTAAATACATAGTAAAACTAAAAACAGCGTTTTGTCAGACGCCTGATAATATACCCAAGATGTGGAGTGAACGTTTATCGTCTGTTGTACACTTTTTTGACGAATCTCTTTATTACATAGTTCTCCCCTTTTGATCTTTGTACTTTTGAAGAACAGCAGCAATCAAATTATTGACTTTATTGCACAATGTTTGGTTTTTTCTTCGAGAACGTCATGCAAAAAGGTGATGATTCGAAATTACTGTATGTTGGCACTGAGTTTGAGGCTTATCGATTATTTTCGGCGAGTTAGTGGCAGAAAAAAACTTTTCATTTTTCGGTAATGATTTCCACTAAAATAATATTTTCAGGACGCTGATTACTGGATGCTGAAGATCGCAGGTCTTCATCTCCTTTCTATCAAACGTTATTCTAAAAATAATCGAGGGGGTTGTATGTTAGAATAGATAGTAATTGAAAAATACAATCAATTCAAAATTCAATAGTGCAGCGAATCTAAGAAAATTATTGCATGCAAATTGAAAACTTTTGTTAAAAATGAAAGTTTTTGCTAAAAATAACTGTAGCAACCAATAAGAAAATGAACAGCATTACTCATTCTATTCTTGTATCTTTCAATTTCGTTAACCATGAGCTAATGAACATTTAGACTATCTAGACAATCTCTTTCTACAAAACATAACACCAAACGATAATTGTTAAACTAATAATTGTTGATTAGGCCAAGAAAACATCTTTTTCAAAGAAACATAAGCATCAAAAACTTGAGTCTGAAGTGATAGTTGTAGTCCAAACTCAAATTTCTAAATACGTAATAATCATTATTTCTTATTATACTATTATCTTTGAGCAAATTTGAATCTCGACAAAACTATCAATGGAATAAAGTCGAAAGCCGTATGGTAATGATAATGCTAGTTGCTCTAAACTTAATAAAGAGTTTGTTATTTTGTCGAGATCGTGAGTAATCAATCACAGCTGGGTTGAATGTGAGCGGTCAATGACAATAGATTTAAATTACAACTAGTATTTCTGTTGATTGTGCAAGAACCTTTTCGCATGTCATGGTTTGATGGACAGAACACAATTGCAGATGTGTAATGAGTATTTGATAAAAGTTATCTTTGTTTTTCTTATGTTGACCATCAAATGGCGATGGAATAGAAATGAAACGCATGTTAACAGTATACATTGAAACGCACGTTTGACAGCTGTTGATAGTGTTATCCATTACTGTAACTGGTTTTATGAACGGTAAAGTAACACGTCATTCGAGAGTGATTTCCAGGAGCTACAAATCCCGGTATTTGCTTTTTCAAAATTTTTCAATTACTATCCGTTCCAGCTATGATACAGGAATCCATAGTAGAAACCCCGTTTAGTAAAACCGATAACTGTTTATTGGTAGTAGTTTGAAAAACCAAATACAGGGATTTGTAGCTCCTGGAAATCACTCTCGAATGACGTGTTACTTTACCGTTTATAAAACCAGTTACAGTAATGGATAACACTATCAACAGCTGTCAAACGTGCGTTTCAATGTTTACTATTAACATGCGTTTCATTTCTATTCCATCGCCATTTGATGGTCAACATAAGAAAAACAAAGATAACTTTTATGAAATACTCATTACACATCTGCAATTGTGTTCTGTCCATCAAACCATGACATGCGAAAAGGTTCTTGCACAATCAACAGAAATACTAGTTGTAATTTAAATCTATTGTCATTGACCGCTCACATTTTCGCATGTCGTTGTTTGAGAGTAGGAATTTCCCTTTTCCAACTCAGGGACAGAACATGAGTCTTGAGTGCTGTTTAGAAATTCGCAAATCAAAAGACCTTAAATTGAGCTGTTTACTTCAGACAAATTATCGAGTAGTAATTATCGAGTCCGCACTGCTACAACTCAATGATCTGTTTGCTGAGAATTTTACTCTTTTGCATTTTTGTGTGTGCTAAACAATGTGACTGTAGCACATATCCTAAAGACATATTATCTATAACACATTCTTACCAGGCATCCTGAACTATTACTTCAAAAAATAACATAAGCTGTGAAAGGAGTTACAGCTGGCTGCGAGGGTGAGATCGATAACCAATGATCTTTTTGAAAACTTTCAGAAACTTTTGATATTAGAGAAAATAGTTTGGATTCTAAGAGTAGACAGCCTTGATCAATCACAACATTTAGTTATTTATTTGAAACAATGCTGTGTCATTGAACAAAATCCTGATTATTGTGGAGAAAATGGGAAAGTATTTTCTGTGAAAATATTTTCAATCATCAACAGTCTGAAGCATAGTTCTCTTTGATCGGTTACCCGAGCAAATGTCTTTTCATAGGGTTATTCTAATTTGTTTTTAATTTAATAATCCACAAATTGGATGCCTCTTCTAAATGAATGGATTGAATTTCAAATGTGGTGCCCAAATCGAACAACATTTCGCTTTCATCTGGGTAATCGCTCCTTCGAGATATGTCAGCAATAACTGCTGATGATTTGGCATCAAACGTAATCTCAAATAAAACGCTTTTTCTGCCTGATGTGGGATCGCACGATTTAGCAAACATAAGGGCGATCTCTCTAGAACGAGTTGTCGACCAGAATTCATTTTTTGTTATCGTATTACCAATATTGTTCTTCATCTGTTCGAATTCATCATTTGAGAATTGTCCACTACGATAAACGGTTAGATGTTCAACGAAGTCTTTGATTTGTTCGTATTCTTGTAAAATCATAAGGCGAAGATCGTTAATGAGAAATCTGTACGCGTGTATCTGTCCAGCGTCTTGCATACGTAAAGCTTGAGTAATCGGGCGGAAAATAAATGGACGAACGTACCATCGAATCACATCCTCAGAGCTATAGGCCTGATCGAATTCCTCAACTTGTCTAAGTTCTGGCTCATTATCATGATAATATTCTTTCAGTTTTGTAATCATTTCTTCTTTTGCAGCTTGTTGAACCGTCATATTTGTATGAATAAATTTTAGAACAAGGTTTTAATGACTGCAATTTACTTATTAAGTTTGTTGAAGATCTACTCGTAACAAAGAAAAGCAGTGCTTATCGATGAACTTTCTGCCATCCAGAAAACAGATAGAATTAGACACTTAAAGTCACTATTACTCACTGTAGCTAATTTGTGGTTGAGACAATTTATTTAAAGATGAATTCGGATCTGCTAATAATAGAGGATGAAGATCAGTTTCTTTCTCTCGTCCACACACTGTGCTATTCTTCATTATCCGTGGTCATATTCATCTATTTTATTACGTTTTCCATTTATTCCATCATATTTTTAATCCAAACATCCATACTTTTGCCATTGATATTATTGGACACTTTGGTCTAATCAATTTGCTGTTTTAAACTTTACAATGACAAAATCTTCTAAAGTGATCATAAACACCTATCTCAATTCAATCCAGAAAACTGATCTGCGCTATTTATCACGGAATGAATTACTATCCTTGATTGAGAAATTTGCCGAAGTCGTTGATTCTGACTGTGATGATTCATTGGACTCCATTGCCAATTGTTCGTTAGATGTCGCCAACCCCAAAACAATCGTCGCTCAGCACGACTTATTAATAAGAAGGATGTGATTCCATTCCATTACTAAGAGCGGTAGCGCATATTCATGTACTTGAAGAGATTCGTCACCGTCTGGTGTATCGATGTAAGCCCGCTTAACAATATTCTCTTATTCTCAAACCACCTTAAACTGTTCTCGAAAGATTCATATTAATGTTCTAGCCTTCTAACGTTTCCTGACCAGAGAAACCTCACAGTTAGTGATACATTGTTGTAAAGGTAGCGTCTGTTACGCCTAATCTGAGGTAGATCAGAAAGCCGAGCTTTCGCTAGTGAATATCAGGTGGATCCGATCGGACCCACATATAACCGTTTGTGTGAAAAAATGAGTACACCGCTCAAGGGTTAACCACTATTCTTGAGAAAAAATTCTCAAATCATAAAAGAAAGTGTTAATTTAATTTATTAACAAAAAAATACTGAGACTCATTATTGAGTCTCGTCAGATTGAACGTGTTAAATAAATGGTATAACATTAGGTAGATTTAACTTTTGAAAAAAATCTCGTATTTCTGTGCTTTTGTACTGATGTGAAAAATGAATTAGTACAAAAATAACGTTTGGATATTTGATTATGAAAGGTTGAAGGTCATTCTAAAATATCCTAATGCATTAAATGGAAAAAATGTAGTTGTTTCTTACCCAAATTATATGTTTGCCTTCCGAAGCTGGTTCTTTATGAAGTATACTATCAATATAGGAACATTCGACAATAATTAATGGAAACTGAAAAACTTCATTTTCGTATCTGTTGAATATCGATACTGTTGTATCGCCCATAAAAACAAATAATGGAACTATTCGTTCTTCACCAAGTTCGAGATTTTTGTTTTCTTGTTTCATCTTTCCAATATCTTTACTGGATAAATGTTCGTATTCTTTTTTCAATTTTTGTCGACGTTCGTAAAATCCATAACCACAACAAGGCACTGAATAATCCATTTCAAATACACGAATTTTCATTGTTTTTCGAAAGTCAAATAAATCGTCAGGTTTAACACCTATCAACTCATGGCTAGGTACCCATTGGGCTGGATCTGGATCAATTTCTTTAACCATTGTAAGAACTTGACATTTCCGAATATAGTCTTTCACAGGCTGAACTGCGGATATAGGAAGATAAACTTGCGGTATTCGACTTTTACTCCATAATCTAGTAATATCAAGACAATGATCCAAGTGAGTATGTGTAATAAAAATGTGAAGAGGACGAGTAGCTGTAACTAAACAACCGCAGTCGAATAATATATCGAGTTCAGGAATGAATAAACTAGTTGCATCGTCTGCTCTTGAACGACCGATTAATGTGTAACAACCAAGAGCTTTAGGAAATTTCCACGAAAGAATATCATTTGAACATAACGATTCACTAGCAGATGATGTAGGCACTGGAAACATAGTCGATATTTATCCTGAGTATATGTGCTTCTTTTTCTCTTTCCAGTTTATATACCTTTTACTTTATTCATCATTACCATAAAAAACACAAAATTTCACATGTGATTCATGTGATTGCAAAACTTTATCTCGTAAGGGAAAAAAGCAAACGTGGGTAATATAAAATTTCTTATTAGGGGTGCTAATTTAGTTTTATTGTTCATTTATAATAATGGATAAAAGTAAATGAATCACTTACACTAAAAAGATAAAGATAAATTCGTCATTTATATTTAAAAAATAAATATATATAAATCAAAAAAAAATTTATCTTTATTTTATAAAAGTAAATGATGCATTTATCTTTATTTTATAAAAGTAAACGATTCATTTATATTTATTTATTTACTTCTACCTTTATTTTTATTTTATTTTTTTTAAATAAAGGTAGAAATAACTAAATAAATATAAATGAATCGTTTACTTTTATAAAATAAAGATAAATTTTTTTTTTGATTTATTTATATTTATTTTTTAAATATAAATGACGAATTTATCTTTATGTTTTTAGTGTAAGTGATTCATTTACTTTTATAAAATAAAGATAAATTTTTTTTTGATTTATTTATATTTATTTTTTAAATATAAATGTCGAATTTGTCGTTATTTTTTAAGTGTAAATGATTCATTTACATTTATTTCCCAAAGTAACACTAAATTAACACCCCTATTTCTTATCACTAAAAATAATATAAAAAACAGAAATTACCAATGTTAATTTTATGTTTCGGTTAAACAAAATCTTGAATGTGAGGATTAGAATCGTGTACGGGCACAACTTTTTGCACTCGAAACCGGACCGGTCCTAGTCAAATACTTTTCAAAATAAACACACAAGATAAATTATCTAACATTACGTAAAAAAACAAGTGAATCAAGTAAATCAGGATTTAGTTCTTGTCATCGTGATTCTAGAACACGACCAGTTTCACTAAAGACACGCTCATGTCGATCGGTACGGGTTTGGTACGCGTACGACATAACGGTACACCTCAGCACGTGTGTCGTACAGATGGAACACGTGCAGTACGCGTACCAAGCTGTACTTCTGTTCGGCTCGCGTTCGCTAGCGTACTGACCAACCATGGCGAGGGTAAATAAAAAGATCGATGAAAAAAAAGATGTCGCATAGAGAGAAGGAAAAAAATCGTCATTCTTCTCTAAAATATTCGCGTTAGTCGGTGGTGGAAGATCGCGTTTCACTCAGAATATCATTGTCTATCGGCTAGCACGACGTTCTATGTCGCAAGATTTTTTTTTGAAAATAAATTCATTGGATTTCATGATCTTTTTTTTGAAAACTTTTTTTGAGTTTGGTGTTTCTTTCAGACTGGTATTAGTTTTAAATGGTATGTCGATCGATTTGCTAGTCGTAAGCCGTCTGGTGTATCGATGTAAGCCCGCTTAACAATATTCTCTTATTCTCAAACCACCTTAAACTGTTCTCGAAAGATTCATATTAATGTTCTAGCCTTCTAACGTTTCCTGACCAGAGAAACCTCACAGTTAGTGATACATTGTTGTAAAGGTAGCGTCTGTTACGCCTAATCTGAGGTAGATCAGAAAGCCGAGCTTTCGCTAGTGAATATCAGGTGGATCCGATCGGACCCACATATAACCGTTTGTGTGAAAAAATGAGTACACCGCTCAAGGGTTAATGAATACTAATTAATATCACTCTGATGCCTTACACTTTTATTTTCAAATTAACAGGTCATTGGAAATACGTCATTCGAGAGAGATTTCCAAGCGCTACAAATCCCTGTATTTGGTTTTTCGAACTATTACCGATAAACAGTTATCAGTTTTACTAAACGGGGTTTCTACTATGGAATTCTGTATATAGCTGCCATGGATGTCTTTTGAATAACTCGAGAACCGAAAGAAATAGCGAGTTCGGGTTTTTCACCATTTTGTAGAAAAGATTTTACTCTACCTTCACATATATTGTGCATGAAAAATCTCGGTTTTTCAGGCGGCCTTGCGCAGAATTGTAGAGACCAGTTTGGACCCTCTAGTCACTATGTTACAATTAAAACTTATTGCTTATGACAATAATTGCTGGGATTGCGGAAGTCCTTGTTGTAAGGATACGCACCCCAAAACCTAGCCACAAATTCTGACTACACAAAGCAAATCTCATAAAAACTGTTGGAAAAAAAGTTCTTCCCTATGAAATTCTACATGGAAAAAGCGGCACAGTTTTTTTTTCTAATGGCAAAAACTTTAAAATATTATTAATTAAAATATTTTAAGATCAAAATTTTTTTAAAATAGTAGTTGAATAATAAAAACCAGTTACAGCAATGGATAACACTATCAGCAGCGGTCAAACGTTCGTTTCAATGTTTACTGTTAACATGCGTCTTTTCCATCGTCATTTGATGGTCAACATAAGAAAAACAAAGATAACTTTTATCAAATACTCATTACACATCTGCAATTGTGTTCTGTCCCTGGGTTGGAAAAGGGAACTTCCTATTATCAAACAACGACATGCGAAAAGATTCTTGCACAATCAACAGAAATACTTGTTGTAATTTAAATCTATTGTCATTGACCAGTCACATTCAACCCAGCTGTGATTGATTGCAACTAGCATTATCATTACCACACGGCTTTCGACTTTATTCCATTGATAGTTGTTTCGAGGTTGAAATTTACTCAAAGATAATAGTATAATAAGAGATAATGATTATTACGTATTTAGCAATTTGAGTTTGGACTACAACTATCACTTCAGACTCAGGTTTTTGATGCTAATGTTTCTTTGAAAAATATGCTTTCTTGGCCTAATCAACAATTATTAGTTTAACAATTATCGTTTGGTGTTATGTTTTGTAGAAAGAGATTGTCTAGATAGTCTAAATGTTCATTAGCTCATGGTTAACTAAATTGAAAGATGCAAGAATAGAATGAGTGTTCCTGTTCATTTTCTTGTTTGTTTTTACCGTTATTTTTAGCACAAACTTTCATTTTTAACAAAAGTTTTCAATTTGCATGCAATAATTTTCTTAGATTCGCTGCACTATTGAATTTTGAATTGATTGTATTTTTCAATTACTAACCGTTCCAACATACGACTCTACAAACAAATCATTGAGTTGTAGCTATGCGGAAATTAGTTGATAATTTGTCTGAAGTTAACAGCTCAATTTAAGGTTTTTTGATTTGAGAATTTCTAAACAGCACTCAAGACTCAATTTTTTTCTTTTACGTTTTAGATGGTTAGGAGTTTGAATAGAACTCCATGAAGACGGTGGAGACAATGAATTTGAAGCAGGAAAAGCCATCTAAAATTCTTACAGATCTAAGACTTCATTGAAAGAGTACTTTGGAAGCAAAGTAAAGTGCTGTAATGCAGTTTATGTATTTTCCTTCGAAGACTTATTTTGTTCTCACTATCGTCAAGTTTGTATGATTTCAAAGCATATTTTCAGCATACAAATTTATCCGCTACAGAAAATATGTAACTTTCACGAAAGTCTTTTACTTACACTGGTCGACTTTCTGGCTGAAATTTCTCCTTTGTCAGCCAAGAATCATGATATAAAAATAAGTGCAAACTATTTAACAATTGGCTCAAATGACAAGAGACAAGAATCTTGCAAGAACATCGCCAAGAAAGTCGCTCAGTGTAGTCCAATATAAACAAAAGTGACTATTGTTTATCCCTCTTCTATATCACATCACAAGGTATGTTGAGAACAGAGCGAAAAACCACATATCACTATCGTGTATAACGGGAGATATGCGACACTTTCGATAATCGTCTCATCTCTAACCTCGAGACACCCCACAGTGTTTTGATGCTGCAGTTAAAATCAAAAACTTTCTAGCTCTGTTAAGACTTGTTCGATCATTGTGAAACTTGTTCACATGGGTAACTCGATGAGCTCTACAAGATAAACAAATTAGTATCTTGATTCGAAGATTTGATATAGATCTTCAAGGACCGTGCTTCTTGCTAAATTGAAGAAAGCTATTTCTACGATTCTGTTGCATGGTGTGAGCGTTGATACTTTTAAATTGTAAATATTTTTCTATACAAATTATATTCGTCTAAACCTTTCGATGCTTTCTATCTTCATCAGTAGACAAGATAAATATTTATGGGCCTCTTTCAGTAATGTTCAATTCTCACATAGAACATCTCTTAAAACTCAGGACTCATAAGACGAGTTAACAAATCCTTAGTAGAGACGTCGACTTATCCTACTGGCAAATTTTTGAGAAGTATCCTAGTTATCAAAATAGTTTGGCCTGTCGATGACTCCAGTCTCTAACGAGAATTGACCGTTCCTAAGTTTATTTATAACACTACTCCTTATAATCTGACTGTACACATTTGAAAGTCACTCGAAGAAGTCCAGAAAAAGAGAAAGAGTTTATAGAGAGTTCACGGAAAATGTACAGTGAAACAGTTAGAGAAGCGAGGGCTCGGCGAAGTTCCTAGACGTAGAAATTATCGCTCGTACTACTATTCTATTATTCTCATGGAGAAAACATTCTACACTCGAACCCATTAATCATCCATTAATTATGCATTAACTATGCATTAAATGCATTCATTGCCCATTACCTCTATTCATCAACCTTACGCCCTTAGCGCACGCAATACAACAATAGAACAACAGAATAACACTAGAACAGAGACATACAAGAATAGTAGAACGAATTTTGGAATCAACAACAAGGAATCAAGAATAGTAGAATACTAGAATAGTATATACTGTTCTACGAAGAAAATATGATTTTGTAAAGGTCTCAGGAAAAACTGTTCGGATTTCAATATTTGAAACAGCAACGCATTTCTTTTTTACACGCATGAATACGATCTAGTGTCCTCTCAAAAGCGGAAACCATCCGGAGCCTTCATGTAACATGGTTGCGGCATGACATCCTGAGAGCGCCCAGACTGCTCTCATCTGATTCCTTATAATCTCATAAACTAAAAGTTAATAACTCGGTCAAAATCAATGCAGACTACACACTCACAATGGAGGTGATTGTATTGTAAGTTGAAAAGACTAGATATTTTTACATCAAAAGAAAGCTCTCACCGCCAAGCTAACAAAGCTAAAACATTAGCTCCCCTTGGCTTGCCTGGCGGGAGACATTCAATTTTTACGGTCAATATTAAATGACTATAAGTGATCGTCAATATTTCATCAACATGCATGCTGTTATTCAACATCAATTATCAGCTCCACAATTTAATAATCTCATCAAGAATGGGTTTATACAAGCTCGAATAACAAATGAAACAATTGGACAGATTGAAAAATCGAAAGATGTTTGCTTCAAATTTTACGATCTGTACTGTTCAATTAACAATTGCAATGAACGAACACTATTAATGTGCGCTTGATGCAAAGAAACTCTTTGTTACTATCATCTCAAGATCCACATCTGCACTTGTAGTACATTTTGACGAAACAGTATATCATATAATCTATTGATTTCAGTTGAAATAAAATATAAACTATTGGTGAGTTCAAGAGTTTGATAACTGCTAGCTGATCTGTATCTGTATTAATACTACTTAAGCCACAGAAGACATCGAACTAATGTGATCTTAATATGCAAATCATATATTTTGAAAACATTCTTAATGCCTGCTATTGCAATACTCAGTTGATTGCTTAAAAATTAATGTAAAATAATGGTAATATTCCTATATACCTAAATCGTGGATACCGTAAAAATTGAATATCTCCCGCCAGGCAAGCCAAGGGGAGCTAATGTTTTAGCTTTGTTAGTTTGGCGGTGAGAGCTTTCTTTTGATGTGAAAATATCTAGTCTTTTCAACTTACAATACGAACATCTCCATTGTTGTCAGTGTTTTATCCTGTACCCTCGAATTCAATGAAGTTTTAAAAATCAATAAAAGGCAGTTAGCGTTTTTAGACTTGCAGAAATGTTTGGAAATAGCGATGGCTTTATACTAATCTTAAGTAGAGAATCAAATTGGCGTCAGGATTATCAGGAGTCAGAGGAGAGCGGTCCTAGCCTTGCCAGGAAACCTCGTGTGACGCCACAACCATGTTCAATGAAGACTTCAGACTCTTCCATTTTTTAGAGGATAGTGGCGACTATTAATCCGTGTAAAAAGGAAAATCCGTTGCTAATTCAAAGTTTGAAAGGCGGGCGGATGAGGCGTTTTCAGAATCCTATCTTCTAGAAAAAGGGTTTTTAGGTGCACGTAAAGCAAATTTCGAGCACTTTTTGTTTTTCGCTAAAAGGTACACCATCCGATGCAGAATTTGATGCTGATCACGAATATCACCTTGAAAGTTCAAAAATGTTTTGTTTTGGGGGAGAAAATTGCAAAATACTGAAAACCTCCAAAAACTTCCAAAATTTCTTACTTT
>CAJNOQ010006342.1:0-13770 GCA_905250885.1 Didymodactylos carnosus
AAGGAATCAACACCGGCCAATGAATACACCATGGTTACAACTTTTTTTATCTATTCGAGTTTTTCCACAACACGTGCCTTCTGGTGGTCGTATTTGCAATGGATGTGGTTTATTGTTCTCCAAATGGAAACATTCATATCCTGAATATACTCATGTGATCGAATATGTTGATAGTAATTGTGAGAAAAATGAAGAACAAGGAAAGGTAAGTCGGTTTTATATAAATACTGAGTATCATTTTCTTCACTTATGCGATATTGTATAGGATGACGATAATGATTTCGAAATGAAGATTGATTTTCCGCCATTACCACAAACATTGCCTCATGAGTCCGATTTCATGTTCGTTCCTTATGTACATATATTCCAAAATCGGAGTATACAGAGTTACAAAGTCGTCCAGAAGCACTACTTATTCCTTTCGTTGATTTATCAATGAACGTTTCAGTTACATCCCATAGGTATGTTAAACTGTAGTGAAAAGCGAGATGGCGTTTCATTGTTTATGTTGAATCTCACGGTTTTTAGGATGTGCTGTATTTGTCGAGAACAAATAGCTGCGCCCTCTGTGACAATATCTGAGAGCGAACGAGAGCGTGTTTTTTTTGTTAAAAATATCGTTATACCACTTGGAACTCGACGCTGCTCAAAACACGTCGAACACCACTATCTCACCAGTGATGCTATGTCTAAATTATATCCGAAGTAAGAACCGATTTGATTTGAAGCAGTTTTTGTTGTCATTTTTTGATAGTCTTTGTGATAATATACAATTCACACATAAAGTCTTTTATGTGTGAATTATAATTATTTCTTAGCTTTCTTCATTAAGAAAAGAGAAATTTCCAATCCGCTTGAAAGTACTAGAATAATATACAAGTGATGGTCAAAGCCGAGATCTTAGTGCTATGTACCACTTGTATTCAGTTTTTTATTAGTAAAAGTAGCACTATATTTTTATGCGCACTTCTAATATAAGCATAATATTTAATATGCAGTAATCTATAAACTCAATCTAGAGACTAATAACAATCAACAACACTTTATCTCTAGCGTCTCCTGTTCGTAACTTGGAATTCTCTCGCTATAGCTTCTGCCATAGCAAAAGTTTTCTGCCACTACCTCAGTCACGCTTTAACAATGCATCGCGCATCCGTACAATGAGTCAAATATTCAGATATGAGCGAAAACGAAAATGAGCAGCCATTACAAACAGTGAGCATTTTAGGAACTCTGATGACTATCGCTAATAAAAGAGCTGCATGAACTAATACAAATAGGAACGAAAACCAATTTACTGAAAAAATCCCATTGTCTTTGAACGGAAAAAAACAGTCACTATGGATAAAGCATGCTCGTTCGAGTTTAAGCTGAATCATATTCAGTTCACTGCGGGCTTACATTTACATACAACTACAACCAACTTCTACTAAAATAGTTAGTTACTAACAAATGCATGTTTGTCTTTACCAATATTTTTATCTGATCACTTACAGGATCTCCACTAAACATTCTGGTGGTCGTCCAGATGTGTTTCCTTTTCGCGTTTAGACACCTTTATGCATTGACTCATCCTCTAAAACGTGTTTTAGCTTGTTTTCGTTCCACTCAATTATCGAATTCTATATTAGACGGCGATAAGTGCGTAAACACTCAGACATTTTCTCTTATTTATACTGCACCATTCGATAGAATTATTTATAAATTAGATGACACATTGACAACATTACCACAAATAAATATCGAAATAATGATCGAAAAATTAAACTATTCTTTTATATATCTTTTTGTTTTTGTTTTTTTTGTTACAATGAAATGTTCATTCTAGAATAAAATATTTCATAGTTAGGGTATCTGAGGTATTTAGGTATTGAACTATTTAAGGTTTTTAGGGTCAGAAAACAGTCTTCTAACCACCCAAAGTTCAGAATCTGACTATAAGCTTGAAACAAAAGTTATTCATCAAAGAATAAGCTACAATCCCATAGCGGTTGAGCCTTAACCGATAAAATGCTGACATAGTTAGTCTGAAGAGTCCAAATCTGACATAAAGTCCAAATTGTTGAAAGCAACGCATATTCTGAAAAAGAAGACTTTAGCCTATGTAGCTGAGCGAAAACTCAATTTCAAGTTTTCATAATTTTTCAAGAGAAATTTGTTACAAAGCAATGAATTTATTTTTGAAAGAGCTTTGTAATAGAAGAGCGTTAGCGACATTAAACTCCATATATATAGCTCAGAGTTGGAACCGGTCTAAAAATAAGAGGCCGGGCCGGGCCGGCCGGTTCAAAACAGCAGATCGGACCGGACCGGCTGGCCCAAAAATCTTTTTAGACCGCTGAAAAACGGCAAAAAGACCGGCCGATTTTCAACAAATTTCGAGAACGGTGAAAAACCGGCAAAAAACTGGGCGGTTTAGACGTTTTTATCAGTCTTTGATAGTGATACAGAAAACATGACGGTAATAGCTATAGCTAGATAGGGATTTAATCCTTTTCTGTATCACTATCAAAGAATGACTAAGAAACAAAAGAAGAAGAAAATAGTCCGGTTTGTTCTTATTTTAATTATAGGTTATTGTATGTTAAGTCATTTGTCTTAAATTTAATGTCTGAAGAACATGTCAGTTTTCTTGAACGAAGAAGAGAAAAATGTTAAGAATTTAAAACCGGTCGGTCACCGGCCGGTTTGAAAATATTTCTAGACCGGCAAAAGATCGGTGGAGACCGGCCGGTCTAAACTTTTACACCGGACCGGACCGGCACCGGCCCGGTTCCAACTCTGATATAGCTAGGTTCAAAACGCCCAGTTCATTATAAGCACAATCTGTGTTTACGCCCTGTCAAATGACAAGCATTTTTCAAATATTTAATAATTCTTTCATTGTCAACACCTTAGCGTTGAATGTGATCTTGCTGCTTTACGCTTAAATCAACAATTGTTGGACCGGTCCTGTCTTTTGTTAACAAACTATCATCGATAACTAAATCAATTTTTGGCCACAATGATTCAAATTCATTTATCGTTAATGAACTGACTGAATCTGCTATATTTGCACTAGTCAATGCAATCGGTTCATTTAGACGATGTGCTAGTTCAATCATGAAGGTATAATCTGGAATGCGAACAGCTATATTTTGAACAGATGGATTAAATTAATCTGGTAATGTCGTTTTGTGTAGAAACATTAACAGGTCCTGGAAGTAACTCGTTCAAGTGTTCCTTGGATATTGTACGTACAGACCATTTAGAGATGGCATCGACCGTACCAACAGAACTGGCCACTGGTTTTAAAAAATTACGTTGCGTATATTCGTTTTATCGCTCGTTCATTTCGTACTAATGCCGCCAAACCGTAAATCGAATCAGTTGAAACAGCAATAATACCATCATTCTCTAGAATAGTTTTTATTTTATCAATGGATGACAGTGCTTCATTTAGGGTAATAATATTTGACATGTTAGCTCTTTTTTTGTAAACAAAATTTGATAAAAATCGATGGAACCAAAATGTTTTGCTTCTTTTCAAGGAAAGAGTTACTGATGAAAAAAAATCCCATATATTCATATCTGCCATTCGAAACACAACAAATTTCCATCTTATATATCAGATATGAAGTTGAAATGAGAATAGCTTAAACATCTTTTTAAAATAAATGAAATGATATGTCGTGTGTGTGGCAGATGACTGTTTGATCGCGGTATGCTTTATGATATCTTCATTTCAGTTCTATTGAAAACTTAAATTTCTCCAACGCTAACTGTTTAAATGGTGATAAATATTATTTGACACAGGAGAACTGTATTATCACAAATAGCATTCGAAATAGACGCGAACACGAATGGAGATCTGAATACGATTTTCTATTAGATGATACTATACAACGAATGAAAAAACAGTGGCAAGACTGAGACAGAATGTCTCTCGAAAATTGGTTGTCTCGTTTTTTACTGAGAAACTGATGTTACTGAATTTTTCTGATTGGGTGATAAAAAAATTTACGATCTGGTGGCTCAGAAACTCAGTTCAGTTCAGTTTCTCAGTAAAAAAACGTAGAACACGAAAATTTTTGTTTTATTCGCTTACTGTATGCTAAACTGAATTTGATCTTGACAATAACTTATCTGGTGCAGTTTCATCTTAAAGTCACTTAAATTATTAAGTTTTGTTCCATTTTAGATGAATATCTCAACAAAACCCATTCATTCCGTCATTATTCGTACTGTTCGCTTATTTCTTGCACCTGCAGTTTTATTTAAAACGAAAAATCGTTTTTTCTTCACACGTCGATTATTACTTACCGGAACATTATGTACTAGTATACCTCTAACTTATATTACCTTTAAATGTATAATTGTGAACAATACGTCCTTATTATCTGAATGGAGCAAACGACTGTTGATTTTACATGCAAAAACAGCTGATTTAACAACATTAGGTAAGCGGACTTCAATATTTATCAAGAAAAAGAAGAATATCCTGTTATCTGCCTTTAGTATGTTCTAATATAATCTAAGAGTTTCCGAACTAAATGTGTGTTTCCACAAAAATATTTGCCATTTTATTCATTTAGAGTATCAGCTGTTTGAAGCAGCTCATGACGATAAATTAGATACATTGAAACGGTTAGTTGAATCTTGACTACGAATACTTGATTCATTACTATTTATTTTAGATTAATTGAACAGGAAAATATTAATGTGAATAGCCGACATCCATTAGGATGGTCTGTATTACATGTAGCAGTGATCAATAACAATATAGAGTATGTATACAACAGTTATTGTTGTATCTATTTAGCTATATTATTTGCTACTTTTCTTTAGATGTGTTAGATATCTTCTTCAGAAAGGAGCTGATCCAAATGTCTGTGACGAATATACAAATGTATCACAAATGGCAAAAAAGTTACAATGGCATCCCGTTCAAGTTCATAGTGCAAGAGAAGAAGAATTTTGTGATCGTTTATCAAGTCGTGCAACGTTCAAAGGTTTTACGCCGTTGCATTATGCTGTTTTAATGGATAACATTGAAATTGTTCAATTATTGATTGAGTATAATGGTAATCTATTACTAGAAAATGAACAGGGGCATTTACCGTCGGCATATGCATTGGCACATAGAAAAGATTTATTACTACTGTATGAAAAAAGTGTATGTGTTGAAACAAGTACAGGAAAAAGATTTTTCTGTATGGCAACTAACGATCTTTCTAGTTTTTGTTAAGAAATAGTTTATTTTTTACATAGAGTTATTTGACTTAAAACTTTAGTAAAGTGAATGATTGTTATTTGAGATGACCAATTTCAAAACAGAGATATTCGTGAACATATTAAGAGGGTGCCGTGACCAGCCAGATGCCCTGAGGATAATTCTCCCCAATAATTCAAAAGTTTTTGTTTTCTTCCCAGTAAGAGAGAAAGTGAAACGCTTTACACTACCTCAGCGAGGGGTTTTTTATTCTTCCAAAAATCTAAAGATCGCAACATCCTGGATATTAACTATATGTTTGCCTCGGATAAATATATTGTTAATATGTTCAGAACGATGGTTATTGTCCTCCTCTCTACTTCAGAACTTTCTCCGTTTTTAGCTGATCTTTATTGACTTTCTGTCAAGTTTGTGAAATAAGGTGAATTTCTCGTTTAAGATAATAAAATATTTTCGAAATGAATAAATTTCTACTTTTGTTTTTAGGCTCAGAAACTGCATGAACAGCGTATGAGAGACGAACGTCGAAAACGGCCACTCGAAGTTAGAATTAAAGAAAATATAATTGGACAAAATCATGCTATATCAACAGTTTGTGCTGGTAATTTAATTTATTTAATCTCAGTATATAGCCAAGAAATCAATATATTGTATGTTTTATTCTGTTTGTTTACAGCTATTCGGCGAAAAGAGAGTGGTTGGACAAACGATGAATCTCCATTGGTGTTTTTATTCTTAGGATCATCTGGAGTTGGTACGTAACATAGGCAAAGAAATAACTGACTTATTCAAAAAATGAGTAGTATTCAATCTTTATTTTTCGTCCGTTAGACTCATAGAATGTTTTATCGTGCAATTGTTATTTATTTAAGTATTATTAGTATTTCTGTTTTTGCTTGCTAGGCAAGACTGAGTTAGCTAAACAAGTTGCTCGGTATTTAAATGGTGATAAGAAACAAAATCGTTGTTTCATTCGTATTGATATGTCGGAATATCAGGAAAAACATGAAGTAATGAATTTTATACAATCCTATTGATCACAGTGTTAAATATGAAAGGTTATTTAAGGTTTCCAAATTAATTGGCGCTCCTCCTGGTTATATTGGCTATACCGAAGGCGGACAACTCACAGATGCACTACAAAAGTGTCCCTCGGCCATTGTTTTATTCGACGAAGTTGATAAAGCTCATCCAGATGTTCTCACTGTAATGTTACAATTGTTTGATGAAGGTCGGTTGACAGATGGTAAAGGCAAAACAATTGATGGAAAAAATGCCATTTATGTCATGACAAGTAATTTGGCTAGTGAAGAGATTGCACAGTATGCTCAAGAATTGAGAAAAGAAGAGGAATTAAGATTAAAGTCATACAATATAATAAATGGTACTTGGCTTCTTCAAATAAAGAGATTAATGCAAATTAAACAATATTGACCATTTAGAAACTAGTGAACCAGATAGTAACCAAAAAATAACAGTATCACGACAATTCAAAGATAAAGTCGTTAAACCAATTCTAAAAGTAGGTCATCACATTCATTTTACGAAATGTTATTGTGTCAGTAGCTACATTTAGCGTCATTTTCGTCGTGATGAATTTCTCGGTCGAATTAATGAAATGGTCTATTTTCTTCCATTCTCAAGAGCAGAAATTGTAAAATTATTAATAAAAGAATTGGAGTTTTGGCAAACAAGGGTAAGTGTAGACTATTTTCTGTTAGGGAAATAGATTTTGAAAACGATTGAATGTTTGTCATATTTTATTTTGTTTACTCGTTTAGGCAAAAGATAATCATGGCATCAATTTAAGTTGGTTAGTCTCTCTTTTTGTATCTGATAACGACTACTACTGTAAATGGTTACCTAAACAATGACATATGGTATTTAATTTTTGTTTTTCTAGGGATCGAAAAGCTTTAGACTGTTTAGCTGATGGTTATGATATCAATTATGGTGCTCGATCGTTAAAACATGAAGTATCACATCATCAAGTAGGATAAAGACTAATAAATAGCTCATTAGTTTCGTTAATCTAGATCGAACGTTCTGTCGTAAATCAATTAGCAGCTGCACATGAACAGGGAATGATTGAATCTGGAAATCAAATATTATTAACAGCACAAGAAAATTTGTTTCAAAAAAATGATTCAACATCAAATTCATCTGTTAAATTACAACGAGTCGAATCGAAAGGCAGCGGACTATTCGGAAAAAACTCTCATACGGTGACATATACAGATATTATACCAGAAGATCATTTGAGAACATATTCACTCTAAATTCATGCTGTTTTTTTTTTTATACAACAAATCGTGCACATATGATTTATATTAAGCATCTAGAAAAAAACCATTTGAACAAAATTTTTATTTTGTTTATTGGCTGTTCATTTGTTAAATTAACAAAAACAAAATGCAACACTCTAAGAAAAAGTCAAACTATATATCATGATAATATAAATTTAATTCGTCTGAGACGATATACGGATTTGAAAAATATGATTTTAGCGTCTAATCACAATATAATTAAAAGATACAAAAAGAACAAAGAATGGAATTGATATGCAAAATAAAATGAACAAAATTACACTGTTAAATATGAAATTGACATTATGTTCGTGCAAGACTGTAAAAATAAAAGAAACAACAATGAAAACGGAACTAATAAAAAAAAATAACAATAGTACAGAAACAATAACAGCAACAAGCTGAACATACTCAAATATTTCAATGACAATGTAAAGTATCCTCATAAAATTTCAATGTAAATATTTGTAGACAATACTTCTCGTACAATTCATTCCCAATAATATCAGTCATTTCTCTCTAGAAAAACACAAATAGAAATAGACGTTTAATCGTAAAATAATCATTGCTGCAGTGCAGTATGCATATAACATTATTTCATCAAATGTTTTCGCTAACCTTCAACTCAACTTCTCCGACACGATCGATAATATCAAGTAGTCGACGAAGATTGAAGGAACTTATTTCACTTAAACAATTTCTAAAAATAATAATTGTTGACATTTATTTACAAATCAATAATACAAAAATAAACAATGTACAAAGGCATGCTGACCGAAATATTGGTTCATTGATAACACCAATATGAAAATTTTCAATATACTTACTGTCTTAATGCATCACGTCGTTGAGAAAATTTACTCGTATCACCAAATGGGTAATACATTGTTCGATCAGCCAATAGTACCTTATCAGAAGGTATCAAATGTCTTCCATTCATGACAATTGAAGCTTTTACATCTAAATACAAAATATATGAACAATTATTGAATGATGTTTCTGTCTAGTACACTCTTTGTCTTTACCTATCTCATCATCATCAACGATTGTGCTATTATTTACTGAACTACTACTATTTATTGATTCATTATCGTCGACTGACTGTGAGCGACATATAGTAGCAATCGATGTTGGTAGTTTAAGTGTGGCTGTCAACATGAACAGTAAACAGTTCATGTCTTTCTCACTAAATACAATATATACAATTAGAAAGTATATACACATAGATAAGAATGATAATGAAACAGTTTCGTCTCTTTTACCCGTCATTCTTTTTTTCCACTTCAATGTCTACATTTTCTTTTGATGAAAATTCCTTCTCCGAATAAAAATTAACATCGTTACTATGATGATTATTAATGGTCTCATTGGCGTTCAATAATAGACTAGCAATAGTTGACGAACTTCCACTATGATTAGCTTGAATATTACTAGAGCTGTATAGCTTTTTACGACGTCGAATACGAGCACTTTCATTTGGATGATAATCCTTGAAAAAAGAAAGAAAAAAAATTAAACTTATCTAGTCTCATGATTTCGAACGGATAAATAAAATTACTTTTTTACAAGAGGAAGTCGGCCTATGGTATATATCCATGTCTCAAAAATTGGCTAACTTTTTATAATTAATCGTAATTTAAGAAAATTCATCAATTAATCATGATTCTTATGAGTTATAAAAAAATCGTTGATAGATTTCGATTAAAAGATAATTTTTGCTGTAATCGCAAGCAGCCATTAAAGTTTTTGATTAATCAGGAGAAAATTCTGCTTAAAATATCTGATTTGAACTCAAATATTTTTTTAAAAATTTCCACTATATACATACATGATTAGAATCGAATGAGCTGTTCGTTTGCGATAGTGAATCGTCGATGCTATATGAAGAATGATTACTATTCTCTCCATTGCTCATACAGTGGTCTGCTTCACATCGCTGTCGAAGTCCATTGTCTTTGTTAGAATAGGACTCTAGTTCATCTTGTTTTCGTACAATTACATTATCGGATAGTTGTCCAGCGCATGCCAGTGATGAAGATTTTCGAAATATTTGATCATGTATCTAATATAAATAGTATCTTAAAAATAATACAACACTCACTGGATCTTTATACTTACAACCGGTGTATATTCTTGATCTGATTCTTGTGATTTACCACCATATATCTGTTTTGAATTGCGTAGATGATTTTTTAGTTTTTCTTGTTTAGCATGATCATTCAATTGAGTATGATCTCGTCGACGTCGATTCAATGTATCATTTTCTTTTAATTTGGCTAAAAAACTTCTATTAACTTCATGTTCATCATCGTTTTGCTTCTGTTGTGAGACGGAATTATTAGACATTCTTCGTTGTAAAATTCGACGTACTCTCGGTTCACTCTGCTTTCCTACATCATTTGACAACGATGGAGGCAAAATTACAACATTATCAACCGTTTTTGCAGATGACGTTCGTGGTGTGTGAATCTGTGATGGGGATGACGGTAAAATATTAACTGAATTTCCATTTTGATGATTTTTAGAAGAAAGTGATGTCACAGGTAATGGAAGAACGGACAAACGTTCAGTAGTAGAATTTATACGAGATCGCGTCGGAGATGACACGGATATTGCTGATGATGGTTGGCTGGGTGAATTAGTTGGACTACCAATCACCGATTGGGATATTTGATTTTGATTCTGACACCTAAATATGAAATGTAATAATGATTTGAACGTAACACAACGTTGTTTCTCATTCCTACCTACTTCGCATATCTACCTGAGTTTTGTTTTTTCTAATAATTGTACAATATGCTGTTTAATATATGGATTTTGTAGCAACTTTTTTGCAGTCGGTCGCTTAGCAGGATTTTTACTCAATGTCGATCTGATAATTGAATTCAATTCTGTACTATAATTTTTCGATGTTTGTGGAGGCTAGAAAAAAACGAAGAACCTACTTACTATAATACAATATTTATGTGTCACTCATTCGATATTACTTGACCCCGAATAATTTTGATGACAAGTGAATTCATGTCTTTCGCGTTGAATGCATGCTCTAACGTTGTCATTTCATACGCACAACAACCAAGCGCCCAAATATCTTTTCAAGAAAGATCCAAAACAATCCTTTTTAAAACAGTGACTATTTAATAACTCACCAGACTAAAATAGAGCAAAAAGTCATGAAAATTATTAATCATAACTCATTAAACAAAATCTAGAGAAAAAAATTGTAAGTAATGTTTACCTTTTGTCCATATGGTTTATTGGAAAATATTTCTGGACTCATATAGTATCTGGAAGAAAATAATGAAAAATGATTAAAATCAGCCTGATAAGTGACTAGTACAACTGTCTCACGGTGTGCCAATGATTGTTGTAGCCATGTCGTTAGAATTATCCAATATTCTCGCGATGCCTAGATCTCCCACTTTCACTATATCATTTTTTGTTAAAAATATATTTTGTGTTTTCAAATCGCGATGTAAAACGTTTTTGTCATGCATATATTGCAATGCCATACATATTTGTATCAACCATTCAACAATCTGATTCTCATTTAATATTTGTTCTTTCGTTTTCTGTTCTTTCAATTTTGTATGCAAATCCCCACCTTCACAATAACTCATAACTATATTTAAGTAACCATCAGTCGAACGAAATGATTCTACATAAGAGACAATATTTGGATGTTTGAGCGACGAAAGAAGTTCAGCTTCCCGCTCAGCTCCCTCTAATTCGGTTTGTAGTGCATTATTTTGCTGTTTCAGATCTAATCGTTTCAAAACAAACTAAAAATAAATCAATTTAGAACTATTTCTATTATTTATGTCACAAATTATTCTTTCAAAAAACTAGTGCGTTGAAATGTTTTCGTTTTACTGTGACATTGACTTACGTACCTGTTTGTTTATTTGCTTAGAACGCAGTGGTTGAACAAGCCATACTGCACCTAAACAAATGAATAAAGATATCTTTATCACTGTGCAACTTGAAATTATTTATATAAAATGACATTAAATTTTGTATTAGAAGTTGTTGGCTCACCGTAGCTGCCTTTTCCAATTTCCTTGACAAAGTTGTATTTATCTTTGGCATCAATATCCTGAATATGTAAACCTGTATCGGACGTAGTTTTTCTCAAAAACATTTTAAAAGTGGTATATTTTCAAAATAAGAAACTCAAACGTGAGACAGATTCATTTCTCTAGTTGTGTAAAGTTGAAAATAATTATAACAGTATAGAATTTGAATGAATTACCTGCTTCGCTGAAGAAAATAGTTGGATAGCTTTTCTGAAATGTTTAGCCATAACCTACATATGAATTTGACCGAAGCCAGGGAAACCTTGAAATGAACGTGGAAATGAACCACAAAAAGACAAAAGTCAATATCTTTTATTGTATTAACGATATTGTTTCCAAAATGTTATAAGATTTTATAAAAGGATATTTTGAAATATCGCTAGTTACCATGAAATAGAATGCTTCTATAGTAGATGTCGTTTAATGTAGCGTTTGTTAAGCCACTTTTTAGTACGGAGTATGAATGGATATATTTTTGTACAATGCTTTTGTTCTTTTCTTTTCTTTGCACTTATTATATTTATACATAAAATAATATGTATTACACTAACTAAAAATACTTATACATAAAACTATATTACAGTAACTAAAAACATATTACCAAGAGTATTGGGATTATCTGACAGTTTATACTTTATATCACTAGTGTTGATATTATCGAAAATGACTACAAAAAAGCGCAAGTCTGAAGTAAAATTTTGTCGGTGTTGCTTTGTCGATCTAAAATTACAATTTCTTTACGTTTTTAGACATTAATAAAAACCGATGATGATGCAAAAAAGTCGAAACGCAGTCAAATAAAAACTCGTATCATGGAATCGGCTGACTTCTTAACATCAGCCAAAACATACAAATTGATCATTTCTGATGGAAAAGGAAAAGAAGTGACTTCATTCGAATGTATACCGAAAGAATTCTCTACCGGTAGTTTTGGTTGGGCGACTAATGGGAAAAAGTTTTCAACAAGTATTGGCGGAACTGAAGTCAAAGTACAAATAAATTGTAATTTGATTGTTGATGATAGTAAACCTGTGAAGAATACAACTCAGCCTTCGAAAAAAGTAAACAAACAAGAACTATCGTCAGATACAGAATAAAATATTCATAAATATTAAAACTTGTGAATTTTTTTGAATAAACTGCTTATAATGCACTACAAAGTTCAGAAAATAGAATGGTATTATAGAAACTAATTTCCATAGGTGATTATTCACACTGGGTTCATATAATAGAGTATATAAAGTACAGAACTGCTGTAAAATACATGAGAATGTATTGTACAACAGTTCTGTACTTTATATACCCTCGTATTATTACTGCTCATCCAAGTAGATTAATATAACTTGTCCTTGTACTTTAAAATTGTTCATAACTCTAAATTTGCCTTGTGAATTCTGTGTACTTCCCTATAAACTAACTCATCATCGATCTTACCTGTCAAGTCTGCTCTCAATGTTTCGATCTTCTGTTGTTTAAAATAAATTTGTTTGTTATTTAAAAGAGTTTTTTTTTTTTTCTTATATAACCATATGAAGTGGAAATTAAAAGTCGACTTTCTTAGCGCCAGAAGGAATGAGCTCTAACTTTGCAGAAACTTTATTTATTCTTCTAGATAATAATAATGTTTGAATAAAGCGTCGAGGTCGTTTTCTTTTGAAAACGCCAGCAGATAGATGTCACTGATGAAGCGCCGTCTATCTGCTGGCGTTTTGAAAACAAAAAGAGCTCGACGCTTTATTCAAACATTATTATTATCTAGAAGAATAAACAAAGTTTCTGCAAAGTTAGAGCACATTCCTTCTGGCGCTAAGAAAGTTGACTTTTAATTTCTACTTGATATGCAAATGCTTCAAAAGAAATGTACAAGTTTAATGATTAAATTGTTGTCTTTCCTTTGAGAAAAGAAACAAATTCTCAATCTCTCGATCAAACAACTAATCCAAATAAAAGAAATTGTAATTGTTCAAAAAGACGAAAAAAAAAAGGAAGCCAAGTAGGCGAGAAGGGAGTACCCTAATCGAGACTCCTGATTAATCTCCCGCAGGAGTCCTGGAAAAAAAGTCCTACAGGAGTCAGCAGGAGTCCTGTCACGGGGGGGCCGGCAGGATCCTCTGTGGAGTCATGGAGGATTTTTAAGGGATTCAAGAGGGATTCCTCAAGACTCCCACAGGAGTTC
>CAJNOQ010006343.1:0-13770 GCA_905250885.1 Didymodactylos carnosus
AGTAAAATATTTTTTTTTGACTACTATTTTAATGTTAAAATATTTTTAAGTATCAAATTCTGTTCAGTTTTGTACGCTCTTTCGAATGAGATGTCGTTCGAAAAAATCGAACGAAAACTGACGATTTCATACATAAAAAGCTGATATTCGGGTATTTTAGGCTGTACAAATAAAACTTACCAATTTTCTCATTTAAGGTCTATGGGCAAAAACGGAACATACCAGAAGAATCAGCTCGTCGAGCTCTACAAACTTGTACATATCCCATTTAAAACTGAGACTCACACTTGGAGATGTTCCCTCGTGAGTTATGAATCTTTTAATTTTACTCAAACATAGAGAAAACCTGTATAAGGTGAAGTAATCCATATTGTCCATCATGAAGAGAGTTGTTTTTGTCAGTTATAGGACAAAACCTTCATACTATTTAGAAAACAGCACATAGGACATTTGATGCTTCTTTGACTGTTAGCGATCCCATATAACTCGTATTCGTATTAGTAAAGTACGTTAAACTAAAGTAAAAATATAGTTCTTCTTATGTGTCACCATGAAGTTACGCTAGTTCATCCGCTACCGAAATATAAGCAAAAGTCAGAATGAAAGATTAATTATAACTCTAATGTAAAGCTATCACTTTTTTTTGCTGTGTAGCAATGCTAGATAAATCTTTTAGCTGCTATTCTAGCTAGGATCGGGTATGTCTCGACTGATGAAAGTTGCGAAGTTTCTTCTCATATAACATACATATTTATTGTTACAATTTAACTGCTATGACCTTTTGATTTTTAAAATTTTATACTTCTCAATTTTTTCAAAAGCCTCTGAAACTTCTGTAATTATCATGTTGTGAAATACCTGCATTTTTATTTTTAGTATCTGTCTGATATAGAGTGATCAGTCATCAGTTTTGGAGATAAACATTCTCGTGACAACAACGGCACAGAAGACGAATCGAATAAGTGATTAATCAAGTATATCGCACTTGTGCACAAAATAAGTCATTGTCAGGAAGCCCGCTCAGTCCAGATCTTGAATATTTGCTTAAAAATAAATTTCTAATAAGTTAGTGCTCAAAAGAGTGCTCAATGCAAAACAAAGTCTAATGCGGCTTAATATAAAAAGATATTATTACGTAGTACTGACGATGGTCAAATGTTCCGGCGGCTAACGACTGATGTTGAATGTGTTGTTTAATATTAAAATGCTAGCATAAAGCCACATTGGCCAGCCACTTTCTTACAGGTATCGTTGCAAGAAGAATCTAGGGCGGCACTCTGTCGATCGTCTTTTTAAAATTGAACTGATACTTAGAAAAAAAGTTATATTTATTTAGATACGCGACGATCTGATCCTAAACAAAGCGCTCCAGAATTTTACTTATTATTGACAGTAGGGATAGCCCTATAATTATTGACTAAAGTGTTGAGTTTTTTAATTGGAACAACATCATCAGGCATCTTCATTTAGAGAAATAAACGCAATATGAGACACAAATACGAAGCAAATGATGAATTGAATTAGAAGCTCAATTTCACACTCTCTCGAAAAGCGAACGCTTACTCCTTCGGAGTGGTAAGTCCTTCTGAGAACACGAATATCTTTGAAAATTTGCTATGTACGTGTGGTAATTCCGAAAACGAATTGAATCATAGATAATCAACCACGCTGAATCTCGTGGCAACATTTATTTTTCAAGTAAGATCCAAAAACATAGTGAAAGCCTGTAGATTCAGCGTGGTTGATTATCTATGTTTCCATTCGTTTCGAGTTATATGGGACCGTTAACAGTCAAAAAAGCATCAAATGTCCTATGTGCTGTTTTCTAAATAGTATGCAGGTTTTGTCCTATAACTGACAAAAATAACTCTCTTCATGATGGACAACGTGGCTTTATATTTACATATTTAAATTCAATATCACAGGACAAAATGCACAACAAATGATAATCTTGATGACTTCCTGCTTCAGTCAATGTCTATGGAACACGATCAAACTGACCGGAAACTGTTTGTTTGTCCTTGTTTCTATGTTTCTCTCTTGGGGAAAGGTCTCATAAGGTCAGTTCAGATAGTATGCCGAGTTCCAGTGATCAGATACATTGGCATAGGAGCTGAAGATGGATGATTACTATATTTAAATGTTTGACAACACGGACATGTTATTATAGAGGTCTTTCCGCATGTGGGCCAATTCTCAAGCAAAAACGACCCAATTTTTTTGGCTATTTATCTAGACTCAGCTCCACGTACATCTGGATGTACTGAATCTAGATAAATAAACCAAAACACTGGGGCGTTTTTGCTTGGGAATATATTCGTGTAAAAATAAGTTTCCATTCCCTGCTAACTCCCATATATATATCCCATATATATATATATATGTATATGTCTGTAGATTCCTAGCATATTAGATTTTTCTGTTTTTCCTGATTGTATGATCTTATTCCTGCTTTATTTGAAACAAAAAAACATCAGACAAATTTTGAGGTTATCGTTTCGAAAATCCTAAAACATCATTTATAATTCCAGAATCAAATTATAGTTAAAGAATGCTAACTATCAGCTCATACGTTACACATAAAAACTAGGAGTACTTCTAGATATCAAGAACATGTTAGCTAGTGACGCATGATATTGTGACATAATTCTCACCAAATGTGGTTTAAATTTAAACAGGTTTGACCAGATGTTTCATGAGATAACTTATATGCGTATCATTTCTTTTTTTTGAAAACGTCAGTCTTGTTTTGGAACACAGAGTAGGCATTTTTCAAATAGCAGGCGAACCTCCGAATCTTTTGCTCATAAATTACTTTTTCCTCAATAATTATCATTGCTTAGTCATTTACGATGGTTTTAAAGAAAAAATAAACGTTTTCAGAAAGAATTGATCTTGCTGATTCATCGGAAAAGGTTTTCATGAATTTTTTTTAATCCAAAACTTGTCTTGTGTTACATATGATTCGATGTAGCTTGACGCGCCGATTCCGAATATGACGTGATGTTTTCTTAAAAGTGTTTTTGGTCCGAGGAAAATGGTTTTCACCTGAAAACCAAGGGTTTTTGGAAAATGTATCAGTCAACTTAGGTGAATATGTGCATTTTCGTGCATTTGATATGGATAGAGGAAATGACGACAAGCATTTTGGTATAATTTTGAGTCTGTTTCGAGGTTGAGAAACCATACGAATCTACTTACATACTAAGTACCTTTTCGGAAACGGTATCAGTTCGTAAAATAATTTTTTTCTCGTAAATCATAGGATCTAACTAAAATGTTTTTATTCGTAGATAGCTTAAAGTGTCTAGATTTAGAATATGTAGTGTATGTGTGTACACAGGCTCCTTTTTGCATATATTTTTTTTCCAAAAATTCAATACTTGGAGTAAAATTTTTTTTGTCATTAGGTAGATGGAAATGCCACATATTGATAAAATACTTAAATAAACAATGACTTAACAACTCGAAATAATAATGTTGTAATAGAGAATCAGAGAAAACTGAAATGTAGCATCATATGACAGACAAGACTGTTTAGGTAGAAGTGTAGGTTGCTTAATACCTGATGTGTTTTTTATTTCTTCTTTCTCAGCTTATTGTTAAGACGTTGGTTATATATTTCCTCTAAAAAAATATCCAATTTCGACTAGTCCAATCTTAAGTCAACAACGATAAACTTAGAATTCCCTATATTATGCTTCACACTGACGTTCAACTGGCCTAATTTAAATCTTCCTAAACAATATCTAGGAAAAATGGAATAGTATAACTCTGATAAAACTTGATATTAAACTTCATTTTAATATTTGTCCTCACCCTCACACATCTATACACAAACATATATAGCTACAGATTTTGTCTCTGTTATGAATGAAAAAGACGAATTCAGAATTTGTTTTAGAAGCAAAATAATGTTTTCTCAATGGCTTACCGCAGACCTTGATATAATAGACAGCGAATCACTCTTTCTGTTATGTTGCTTAAAAAACAGGAAAAAAGTATAACACAACCTGGGACGCTACCACAATGATACACACAATATAATTCAACTTTTGCTTCATTTTCGTACTGATAACGAAAAGAAGGGTGAAAAAACGCAAGCTGGTGGTAGATTTTAAATTTAATTTTTCATACTCAAAATTAAAGATTTATTTATGCAGATGGAGATATTTGATCATCATGTGCATTGTAGGTTAAATAATAGTTTTGAGCTTTTCTCGGTTAAAATAAAACTTGTTTCTAGTAAGACGATAAAATAAACTGCTTTGACTTTGAGAGGAGAGCTGGGCTAGAAGTTTTGCAAGTCACAAGTCAAGTCAATCCTCGAAATTTTTTTCTGCAAGTCAAGTCAAATCTGGCTAAAATTAGGCAGAACATAAAATTTGCTAGCACCTTTTTGGGTAAGAAAGTTTTTATAGTCTCAGAAACTTTCTTTCATGGTAGAAAAAGTCTGATGTAAACGAGAAATGATTTGACTTGAAAAAACTTTCTCAAATCAAGTCATACCTCAAAAAATGTTCGACCCTGACTTGACTTACCCAGCTCTGTTTGAGAGAGTAAAAGAGTCATGTACTTGTCCTTGATCTTTTCTCATTTCACTGGTACACAAAAACATTTGCTAAGCTGTGTTGTACATATAGATCACATGAAAACTGTAAGATTATGATCGTAGTATTCTGATTTGATCATTTTTGATACCAAGATTAATATGTAATTGCCATGGTAAAGGTGCATAATCAATTTGATCAATTACATATTGTTTATTTGTACGATTATTCCATAAACGAATTTGTTTTTTATCACAATCAATTGTTAATATTAGTTCATCATGTGTTTTTATATCATTATCATAGTTTCTATAATTGTATTCTCCACGACCATTGAGATAAACCATATTTTTATTATTTTCCCATATTGTCCATCCATATGATGATTGTGACATATGAGAACTACCATATGGACGTGTTTTAGATGAAATAATTCCAATAAACATCCATGATCCATATTCACCATCAAAAATTTGATCTATTTTAAGATGAATTTTATGCGTGCCACTGGAATACAATCGTTGTCCACGTACTTCAGTGAATTCAGATTTTGTTGAGATATATTTAGCCACTCGACCATCATCTGTCAACAAAACATTACCATTTGGTTCAATATCTTCGAATTTATCAGTCGATAAAACATCTATACAAAACGTATATAATTTCAACATAATATTGACAGTGAAACTTAAAGTTATACATACTCTGAGGATACTGACAAATTTTTTCCTCGTCGGACCAGATTAAACCATTTGGACAATTCAATAAATATGGATAACTATTTGAGCATATGTAGAATGTAGTTTCATCGGTTGGATTCGAAAACAGACCATCTGTTGGACAAATTAAACCTTGTGTATAAAAACAATTAAGAAGCACAATGCTAATTTCTAGTAACAGTAATGAATGCATTCTACTTTTCTGTTGGCGGAGATATTTTAGATTGGAAGTAGAACGCCAAATTCAAGTTGAAAGACAAATTATAAATGCTGTTTTGTTTTATATTCTTACATGTATTTCACTCGTGGGAAAGTGTCATCTGCACAATTGTTCGATTTAGCTTTTGCATATTTTGTATTGCATATTTAACTTTTATACATAGTATATTTCAAAAACATTAGTACAAATGGTTTTCGTTCTTTGTTTCTGATAGAACTCATACAAAATTTTCCGTTTGTTATCTAGGATACGGCATAAGAAAGCATCTGATTCTGTTCTAACCAAGTATGATTCATCGGCATCGGTTAAACTGCACTCTGTACTATCGCGAACTTCAATAGTTGAAGTTTTTTTCTGGTTTCTGTTCACATTGATTATATTCCTAAAGTTTTTGTAAATTCATAAGTGCTTTCTATTTAGCTGATCAGAATTATTTAAGTGTTGTGGAGGCAGTAAAGTACAGTTTTCTCTGAAAAAACGGATTACACGAATTAATTAATAGCAATATGCTTCGATCAATGGGCTATTTGATGATATAAAATTTTTTGTTCGAAATCATTCATCATTAGGACAAGTGTAGAAGTCAAAAATACCCCCTTATTAGTGACCCGTACTAAAAAATTCATTTATCTGGGTCAAGAAGACAGCTTATAAAAATGACAACTACATATTTGCAACCTAGACACTTTCAGCTATATTTTTGCAAAAATGTTGAGGTATTTTGCAATGTACTCGGTCTAGAATCACTTGTATTAAAAAATAAGGTAATATTCGAACGGAATATAATTAAATCATTTAATTATGTTCCGTCCGATATTTACATTTTTTTTTATAAATTATATCGATTATATCTCATCCTTTATCAATCAAAAACTTTATACAATGAGTAACCATTGATTACACGTATGATATAAAGAGTATATGATATTTTCCTTACCGATATACTGTATTATGCATCTAAACGCGAAAAGTATGGAAGTGAGCATGAGATGCAAAGAAAAGTTGAGATCTTAAACAACCATTCATTGAGGCTAATAAGAGTGTTTTTTACTTATTATACTAAAGAACACCTAATACAACTCCACGGACGGTTTTCCGGGCACCTATACGATTTATTTTTTGAAAACTTTTCCTATGAAAAATTCATCGATCCATCACTGGTTTGTTGTTCACTCAAAGTTAATTCTTCATTTCAGCTAAATTCTTTCGTGCTAATAGCAATATAGTTTACCCATTTTTTCTCTTTTGCGTCTTATCTTTTCTTTATGATACGTAGCTTTTCTGTTTGTTCTTTAGTGATCATGCAACTACGACTAGGACTGTAAAAGTTCTTGTTGCGTTAATTTAACGCTAACTGAAAATACAATTACGGTTAAAATAACGGTAACGGTAGCCGCAGCGTGGATATTTCTGCCATACTTAAAAAATAGCTACCACACAGTTAACTAACTTATCCGTTAGCGTTAAACAACGGTAACTAAAAAGTCAGTTACTAGTATGGCAGAAATATCCACGCGGCGGCTAAAAACGGCTTCCAAGATCGTCAGTTCTCCAATAAAACTATTGAAACTTTCATAAATGACATGGTTTCGATTGGCACACACGTGCCAGTCTACTAAACTAGTCAAAATCATTTAACTTTTTTGTAACTGTGGTTTTTAAGGTCTCAAGAGACCTCAGTATCTATCTACAGCCAGCTTGATAAATCTTTTTTGTTTTCATCAACGAAATTAGACTATATAACTATGTCATTTATGAAAGTTTCAACAGTTTTAGTGGAAAACTAACGATTTTGGAAGCCATTTTTAGCCGCTGCGTGAATATTTCTGCCATACTTAAAAAATAGTTACCACACAGTTAACTAACTGATAGTTACCGTTATTTCAACGATAACTGGAAACGCAGTTATCGTTAAAGTAACTGTAACTGTCTTTTCAGTTAGCGTTAATCAACGGTAACTGAAAACACAGTTACCGGCGGTTTAATGCTAGCTGAAAAGACACTAATCGTTACTTTAACGGCAGCTGTTTTTCTAATTACTGTTGTCGATAACGGCCGAAGAAGTAACGGGAACCTTTACAGTCCTAACTATGACGTCCACAACATAATCCTGTATATTCCTGCCAATTAAATAATGGTTGCCTATCAACTACCCCATCACAGTTATGTAGAAGAAAAGCCCTAAATGTTCATCGTCACCTCATAGCTACAGAAAGAAAAACGAAAAATGAATTTAGGGCTTTTCTTGTAAACTTTATAACTTTGCAAAGAAAGGTCGTGTAGAGCTGGGAGATGCCTCGTTTTAATCAGAAATGTATGGACTACAATTACGCCCCATTAAGAACAAACAGTAAGCTTTTGGTTGCTCATCAGAGTTTCTAAAAAACTGGTTTTTCAGAAAACCGATCTTTGAAGGCCTAGCAGCAGCATTCATGATGATATTCGGAATCAGCATCATCGACTACCTATAGTCCACTCGATTTCGTTGAAAAAGCGATTTATCAGTTGGGGTACTTCCCTCGTGAGCTTCATCGTTCTGTATCCCCATCCGGTTTCCTTTTCGTTTTTTTAGATTATCGAAACGTGAACCGGATATTATAGATAACTCTGTTGCTATTTATTCGATGAAAATTAAACACAAATTAACGTCATCGTGTATAAAGGATATTTTAGTTTTATTATCACATATGAAAGTTTCAAATATTCCAAAAACTGTATATCGTCTACAATAAATAATTCAATCTAAGCAACAACAACAAAAAGAGCAACAATCACCATCCATTTTATCAATGCCAGCACCATCAAAATTGCTTGAGCAACTTTACTTATGTCCAACATGTAAAAAAATATCCACATCTTCTCAAAAATGTTCTAATTTATGTACACCCAAAAAAAATCAAGCGGAGTGTGGATTAACAAAACCAACAATTTTTCTTCGATTTGATATTCAAACAAATTCAACAAATTTTGTCACGTGACGTGAACAAGATATTACATTTTTTTCATCCCCACCGGAAAATACAACAGTACCGATGAAAGATATAACTGATGGACGATGGTATTTACATACAGCGAATAAAATTCAAACCGAAAATAATGGGGATACATTTTTATCATTGCTTATGAATGTGGATGGTATTTCAATTCGAAATAAAACTGACTCTAGCATATGGACATTTACCATGATCATTATGGAAATTACTCGAAATAAGCGTTTTCGAATTGAAAATGTTGTTCTCGGTGGTGTTGCATTATGTTATCGAAAACCAACAAAATTATTGATGTCTGTTATGTTGGATAATATTAACAAACAATTGAAATTGATTCAAAATTTGAATGTTTATTATCAGCTTAAATCTAATGAAAATAAGAATGATCTACTCCGTATTTATTTATTGTCGTCGTGTTCAGACAAACCTGCAACGGCCATTATACAAGGAATTCCAGATCCTTCCTCATTCTTCGAATGTTCGATATATGAGATTCGTGGTAAGAAATCAATATGTATTATAGTTATCTCCAATTTTATCTATTGTGCTGGCAAAAAGGCTTTTTCGTTGTGCTGATGAGTAATTGTGCTTCTACTTTTTTTATTTCTTGTATTTTTAGGCACATCAACAAAAGCAAATCCAAATGCGAAAGACTCCAAAAGCGAACGCAACAGTCCGTACCTTTTCAACAGCACAATTGTCTGAAATGCCATCTCAACGCTGCGAAGAAAATTATCAAAAATATTATTCTCTGTATCAGAAATTACTAAATAATAATGAATTATCAACAGATGAAATACGTGATCAAACGTTTGGTTATATAGATCGTTGTTCATTTTTACAACTGAATTATTTTAGTTATTGTGCTGGTTTTTTAATTGATACCCTGCATACAATTTATCATGGAGTATGGGTAAGTGGAATACAATTTATGTTTTATTTTCTCCGTTTTTATCAAAACGTACACACACAGACACACATCGGCAACTACAGATGCAGTATCGTAAACTGACGTGTGTTATTTTTCATTCGAAATTGGCTTCATCGGTTTTCGCTGTTTAGTTCTAGAAACGCCTATTGAAATTATTGTTTGATCCCGAGTACAAACGCAATGGTTGGTTTCTGTATTCAAAAACAAACGTAATTGAATTATTGATGAAAATTTTTCGTGGTAAACAAACAACTGGCGAGAAAAAAACAGGCGAGCTCACGCAAGAATTTTCCTCGCGAGGAAAAAACCAGAGAGATCACACAGGAATTTTCTGCGCGAGAAAAAATCCTGCGTGATCTCGCCGAATTCTGAAAATTTTTTTTCAGTGGGAAGCCAAGTTTTACGCATGGTGAGATTCGCCAGATGCCTCTCTTCAGAAGTATAACTTTTTTTTAAAAAGTTTTGTTTCCTCGCTGAGATACGTCGATGTTAGTGGGGAGCCTGTAAAAACGGCCAAGTCCAAGCAAGCTTCACAGTTGCTGCAGCTGACATCAGCACTTCTCAAAGTCGTGTAGACCAACACGCTGAGATATGTGGATTTGCAGAATTTAAATAAATCGGCCATATCGTTCATTATGATTCTGTCTTTGAAATTCAGTGGTTCCGCCGGATCATTTTCATCCACTTCAATATCAGAGAATTCTTTTGCACTTGAGCTTTCAGCACCGGGGTTGAGCTTTCAGCGATCGGGGTTTCTAATCATCAGTACAGGAGTGAGAGCGGCGACGATCGAGCAGGCGCATAATAAGCTTAATGAAAATATGGAAAAGCTTAATAAGTAATCAAAAAGAATTCGAGGATTCGAGAATTCCGGGATTCCCGGATTCCATGGTTCGAGACATCGAGATTGAGAAATTCAGGATTCCTCGATTCGAGTATTCCAAGAATCGAGTTCAAGAAATATTCCTTTAAAGTGTTAAGATAGGTGAAAAGCATGATATCTGCCTAGTATATCGACAATTGTCCTGTATAGCAGAGCCCTGCAGATTGCCAATATTTGGCAACCTATAACCTAACCTATACAAAATTTCACAACCTAATCCTAACCTAACCTATGGATTCGACAACCTAATCCTAACCTAACCATTAAAAAAAAATAGAACAAGCTATAACCTAACCTAGCCTATAGCTTTTTCAACCTAATCCTAACCTAACCTAGGTATAGGTTAGGTTAGGTTAGGATCAACCTGCAGGGCTCTGCTGTATAGGCATATTTTTGAAAACTTCGTTTATAGCTTATTTTGAAGCACAGGAAATTCTCCAGATGTCCCTAATAGGTGGCGCTCGATTTTAGTCGACTTTCCACGTTGAATGATTTTAGGCGTGGTGAATTTCGATCCGTTGGTTCGAAAGTTTTGCAGAATCTTCTGGAGATCTCTCAAAAATTCTAAAATCCCTTCCACTGAATTCGCCACCGAAAATTACCTATTCTAGCATATTCGGCGAGATTTCAAAGAAAAATGAAGTTTTTAGCCCAAAATTACTTGGCCGATTTTGACATGTTTCTATAACAGGCTTCATTTCTCAGCCTAGGAAAAGAAAATGGATAAAAGCAATACATCAGTTTGTAGTCCGTAGAACAGCGGTTCCAATGGCATATGAATGAAAGGGCTAGGTCTCAAGAGAAGAAACTAGATAGGTTTACAAAATTAGGTTGTGCAGATTGAGTGTTACCCGCAGAAAAAATTCTATATCGAACATATAATATGCGAATCGATCCTAGACCACATGGCTATAACCATTTTCATGCAAGGAATCCGAATATCATATCGGCGAGGGCGGAAAATGAAATGGAACAGAGATACGACCAGTTTTTAGTAATGCGAATGTTTTTCGATTTTTACGTTCTTCTCAGTATTTTGTGTTTTTCTCCATGAAGACTCCGGCTAATCGAAAAATAAGGTAAATTTGTTCGTGATCAGCGTGAAAAGGGGAGTCAGAATATGTATGTTTTATTTAATCCACTAAAACTTTGAATTAGTGGCTGTTTAGAATACAGATCCAGGACGAATGAATTATTAAAAATGCTGAAAATTTAAATAATTTGAAACTGTGCTAGTTTTTCTTAACGACCATTCGGACTTTCACATTACTTGAAAGCAAAATTATTATAAACTGGCCGGTTACTGATTTAAGCGGTTACTGGATTTTGACTCAGCACAAAAATAAGATTGGTAAAGGTCTTAGTTGCATTCTGAGTATATACTTGCTAGAAATGAAGGTTCAGTGTCTTTCTAGGTTTTCCCAACACCTTAATAGGCATGCATCAATACCAACTATCATTGAAGATATTGTACAATATTATTGGATATCCAATAATATTCAGATCCAGTATTATTGTATACCCAGTATATTAACACCAATAATATTGATCACCCAATATATTGGGTTCCAATATTATTGAATACCCTGTAATATCGTACAATAATATTGGGTAGCATTGGGTTCCACAATACACTGGATTCCACCTTTTTAATCTTAATGTCATTTACATTCATAAAGCGGTGTGGAAGCACATTCCAATTACTTGGGATATTTTTTTTAGTTTTAAAATTAAAAACTTGGCTACTTAGAGCATTAGGCAAAAGAAGACATAAGATTACGCTTGTTGATCGAGTAATGAAATTCTATGAAAATGATAGTATCAATTGGCAATCGCCAAACAGCAAGGCAGTCATCAAGTCAATGGGCGTGCTGCTTCTTGTCATTTCATGTTAATGTCCATCCGTCAAGCTTTTATGTTATTCAAGAAACAATTTTGAACTGTCGAAATTTGACATGAACTAGAGAATGTGGCCAGAAGAAGGTGATCATGAAACATTCAGAAAAAGATCAGTCATTGGACGACGATATTACGGATGAAACAGCCCCGTACAATGAACAAACTGCATTTGCTAGTATATGGGAAGCGTTAGCATGGAAAAAAATTCGAACACGAGTGCCAATATGTCTGTCAAAAACAATACGAAATCGTTATATGTTAGCCAATTTGGTTTATCTGGTAAGTTGTACGGATGCTCAAATTTTCTCAGTGAAATATGTTTGGTCAATCTAATTGCACAAAGCAGTGGCTAAATATTCTTCATCATCATTATATTAAAACCCAACTTGCCCGCTCCTTGACCTGATAATATTTTTAGTACCTGGCTTATGACTTACAAATCTCTGACTTGCCCCAGCTATGGACGTAAAACTGAGCATAGTAGCCTAATTTGTTTCCTTTTTACATATTGGTAGTGTACTCAAATCAACAGTGAATTATTATATTTTATAGTCGACAACAACCACAGCATTTTCATCACCAAAAGATTTTTATAATTTTTTTTCTACACACCAGCAACGATCAGCAGCTAGAAGTTTATCATCAACTGAAGTTTTGTATATTGATACATCATCTGTTAAAAAAAGTCAAAAATGAAAAATGAAATAAAAAACGGATTGCATTCTCCACTAGAAGTTGATGCAATCATTCCTTGTAGAAAAATCAAGATCCGTTACTTGTCCTTTATTTATATTGCGGGTATTCGTGATTTGCATCAATTTACTCATACTGGACCTCGATCATTTGAATGTAAAGTAACATAAACGTTAACAAGTACACAAACATGAGCCACTCAGTTCATGCGTTGTAAATTTTATAAAGATGCTGCTATTGGTAATTTTAAAACTGCATGTAGTTTTTTCAAGAAGGAATGATGTGTTCATTCTTGTTCGTTCAACTATATGGGAAATAATGCAAAGATATGAGCAATTCTATAAAAAAATTCTAGCATTATAAGCAGTGTTTGATCACTACTCGAGCAAACATAATCGATGGAAAAAATGTAGATACATTGTCTGTAATCGGATGATACACGACTAGTTGCCATCTAGATCACTAGTTAGACAAGGGACTTTTAACTAGAGGTGCCTGCATGTGTAACTAGCAATAGTTAAATCTATCGATTATCGGGCGATACTAGATTTTTTTTCACGCCTGGGTATGGTAAACATGAGAAAAAGAATTGTCCGAAGGCAGATTACACATACCTGTCTAGTTTTGGTTAACAAAAACAAGCGATTTAGTACGCTTTACATGTTTTGTTTTCGATCATATTTCTCCTTATGTGACTCATTTTACCTTTATACATGTCTTTAGAGAACGAAGAAACTAGTACTTTATAATAGACTACACATCCGTACAACTTACCAGATAAACCAAATTGGCTAACATATAACGATTTCGTATTGTTTTTGACAGACATATTGGCACTCGTGTTCGAATTTGTTTCCATGCTAACGCTTCCCATATACTAGCAAA
>CAJNOQ010006344.1:0-13770 GCA_905250885.1 Didymodactylos carnosus
ATAATAATGATATAACAATGATTAGTATAATAAAGCCGAATGACAATTATAAACAAATTTACACTCATTTGTTATAAAACAGCCGGCCGTAGAAGGCAATACTCTATTCTTCTCAAGAATAGTCAAGAATGCACCGAAGTACGTGCACGTGTTGTTCAAAACTTAATATAGAATATAGAAACATCATTATTATCAACCAACAACAGAACGTAAGAAAATGACAATTACATCGTTTATAGTGAAAGAACATTTCAGCATCAAGAAAGAATGATGTAAGAATGTGTGTTATCTTTCTTTCTATCTTCATGCTCTCTGCTATATTCTGCCTAAATTGTTGTTGGTTTACACCACTAATACTGTCAATATCATTCTAATTTCTATCGTTTTCGTATGAAAAAAATGTATTAGTAGTAGAACACTCAACTCATGTTCACATTCATGGATGTAAGAAATCATTTCTTGATTTACCCAGGATGTTGCCACCTTGAGATTTTGGGATGAGGGCAATGGATCCTAAAACCGTCGCAGAGGTAGTATGAAAGCTTTCAGCTTTATCTTTTGCCCAAAAAGAACAAATACTTTTGATTTGTCGAACTGCTGAACCTCAACTGATCATGACATCTAGATTTATCTTAAGTTATAAGCTGTATGGGTTGAGCACGTGGAATATAACAATCTAGAAAATTGCGCAGGATAAGAAATGGAACATCATAGGTATTCTTTTTACTGTAATTACATGCTTTAGAATATATAGTTCATAATACATAGTTTCACCTTCATCCACAGCTACAATTAAAAAAACACAAATGTGTTCCTTTCCACTAAGTTCGTCGCATATGATTATCACAAATTGTTGAATAATGTATTTCAATTTTGCTAAAGGGTTTAATGTGTGCAAACGGTTTATGCATTTTTTTATGCTTCTCATATCATAGTTTTCTGAATCTTTAATTTTGTTTTCCGTACACCTCAGAAAAGAAGAGAAACGAACTTTTTTTGATTGTGTACAAAACACAAAAATCATAACAACAAAAAAATGCATTGAAGGATAACATCGATTCATTGCACAACGTCAATCATTGTGCCGAATTTAGGAAAGAGCAGCAAAGTTGGCATTGGCGTAAAACATTGGCTTCGCTGTTTAGAATTATGAAGAAGTGGCAAAAAGAAAAAATGTTAGTAAAAAAGAAAAGAACACTAGAATGCGATTGTGCTACGCACAAGTTGCGATGTCGATAGGCAATGTGGACACTTCTAACTATCGAACATTACGGCACATGTTGAAGCAGTAACTTTTCACAGTATCAATCAGCAAGAAAACCAGCATAATTTTGAGGCTATGTGCATACCCAAGCAAATATCACCTATGGGAAAAATCTAGATACATTTCGTCTGTAAACGGGCGATACACGACTAGTTGCCATCTAGATTACTAGTTAGAAAAGGGACTTTTAACTAGATGCGTCTGCAAGTGCATCTAGTAATAGTTAAATCGATCGATTATCGGGCGATAAATCGATAGTTGCAACTAGAAAAAATCTAATAATCGCCCAGTTACTAGATTTCCACTGTCGTTACACAGCAGTTGCAATCGAGTAAAAATCTAATAATCTAGAGGAATCGGGCGATACTAGATTTTTTTTGACGCTTGGGTAACAATGTGGCATAACACCAGAGTAAACCATCCTTTTGGCAAATACATAAAGGATAAAAAGTAGTAAATATAATAAAGAGGCTTGTAGTAATTCCAGCGGAGTAATTATCGGTCCTTTTTTCTTCTTATTGTGATTACTCTAAATCGTTTCAACAATCAGTGAATAAGCTTTTAAAATCAGTCTTTCACGTCTTCTATGTTTTAAAGAACTGGTAATCACTTAGTATACCTTTTATTAGATGTATGTATGTGGAAACAGAAATTCACTAAGAAGATATGTACACAGATTCATTCTGTCTACAAATAAAAAAAATATAGCGCCGGACAACTATTAACAGTGAAAAAGTTCAAAGTCCAAGACACATTTTTCTTCCATTTGTGAAACTCATCTCGCCGAATCTGGACGGTTATTTAAAAATCGAACGTGAAATGGTCCAATTCAGTATCCATAGAGCTATCTCCCATTTTCAGAATGTCTCTACATTACGTTACGTAGTTCTCTAGATCATACGAGTCGCTTTTTGCAAAAAACGATGACTAAACAAGAAAAAAAACTAGATTGCAATTGCGCTGCGCACAAGTTGCAATGTCGACAGACTCTGTCTCTAACTGAACCTACTGCTCCAAGCAGATCCTATTTGTAGGCTGTGAACAGTGCATTTTTGCCTTGATTTAGTCTTTGAACTGTAATTTATAATATAAAAGAACAATAAGGGAAATTTAAAAACCAGAAAGGAATTATTTTTCGTTCTCTGACTAAACGGCGCCGGACAAAAATGACAATAATAATTATCTCAGCCTAAAACACATTTTTCTTCCACCTGTGTAGCTTACAGCGCCGAATCTCGACCTTTATTTGAGATAAAAATGTACATTGGTCAATCTCCAATGTCGGGCGATTATCCTCCCGTTATCAGAAGTTTTCTGTGTTGCGTAGTTCTCTAGATCACGTGGCGCACATTTTGCAAAAAAAAGGTGATCAAACAAGAAAACAATAAAAAAATTCGCAGCAAAAACACAATATGCCTGTCGGCATAAAAAACAAAAATCCCTGAACAAATAAATACAAAATGTCTATCACCATAACAATAGAGTACTAATGAGTTACGAAATAAATAATAATTTTCAGATTTTTGTAAGATATAGACTTTAGAAAACTAAAATATTATTTACAAAATACATAGAAGCATCGCATCATATCATCTTAAGAGTACGTCCGTGCTGATAAATAAAGAAAAAACATCTATTTGTTTATCTTTATAAATAACGTACAGAATCTACAAAACACATCTTTCCATGGGAAGAATGCGACACTCAATTAAAGAAAACTCTCATATTGTAATGATACGCGAAGTCTGCCTTCTAAAACAGGAAAGTTGCGACTTTATAACGCAAGAGGACGTAACATCAGAAGTTGACCGTGAAAACTTTTAAGGTATTAAAATTTAGTATTGGAAAAAATACCTTTTCATTGTGACTTTCAACATTTTACTCGTTACAATTTTTAATGGTGTAAAAATAATTACGTTAAAAGTATGTCATTATCAAATTGAAATTCATGTACAATACAATGCTGATGTCAAGGTGAAAACGTGATGCCTAGGTAACAATTACAAATGCTAAAAGTGTGGCGTGTAGCAATTACTTTGCCCAAAGGCATGAGCATTTTTGGGAGAAAAACATTTTTTTCTACAGTGCCTTGCGATACTCCTAATTGCGCTTAAATTAAAATTCACAGTATAGCGCAAGCGGGAGATTGTTAATAAGTGATAGTTGTTCACTGTACTCTATCAACCTTAACGAACATTTTAGATGTATTTTGTGTGATTTTTTAACACGTCTTCTTTCCTTTAAGTAAAAAGTATAAAACCGAAGTCATAAAATTCTATAATCTGGAGTCTTAACTAAGTAGTATATATGCTTGAACTCACAATAATATCGCTTAAAGGAACCCACTGCCGATCTCGTCATATTTCAAGAGCAATCCTTTCTATTCCACTTGTTTCACAGACACTGTTCCTTCATTATTTGTAGGGTGAAGAAACTAGCCTAGAAACAAATCAACAAAAAAAAGTTGAGCAAAGCTTTAGTTTATTTTCAAACAAAAACAACATCCAAAAGCTAAATAACGATAAAACCCAAAAAAATAACAACGTACAATAAAAAAATGACTAGAAATATGACTGTACTGATATGAAAACTTTCTTGAGTCAGAAAAACGAGTTAAAGTGTGCAATTTTGTAAGTAAAAGTATACAAAATTCATGATAAATCTCGTCATTAGTACACTCTAATAAAGCTCATTCAGTAGAAACGCCAGCATACCTTTTTCACAATTACTTTTTGCCTTTTTTGTATCAATGAATTTGTATAAGAAATTTCATCAGTTTTTGATATCGAATCGTTCTCATTTCTGTACCAATTGCACTTGCTCGTTCTGCATTCCTAAAGAAAACAAAAATAGTGTTCATTAACAATGTCTTTTATTCTATTTTCATTGCGGATTCATGAATAAGTCATTTCGTATCCGTGTATAAAAAATTCTCCTCTTTAGAATTTATACTGTCATAGCCACAATTTTCTCATCTGGCTCCTCATTAGAGACTCAGTAGTCCAGTAGACTAAATGGAGATTTGGATACAATAATTGCACTGCTTGCCTAAATGTCGTGTAGGTATAGTAGCATAATTTTTTTATTACATACCGTTTCCTTCCTTGGTCCTGAATTGGAAGAGCACACGCGAGTTCTTTAATAATTATTCGTTCTCCATTTTCAAATTCAATTTTTCGCAATTTTCATCAAATAATTTGGATGCTAATTTATAAGTCATTATACGATCAAGAAATGATTTTGCGTGTGATGCAGCAATAGTGATCAATCTCATTTTCAGTTAATAATTCCTTGGCTTCATCCATAATAACAGTATATATAGCGAAAAATACTCTTTCATTTGCTGACTCAGTTTTTTGCTACGTTAAAAGTGTGCCAGTGTCACGCCTGATATTCCCTCAGATTAAACTAATAGCATTCATTACATCCAGCGTTTCTAATAACAGAGTGTGCAGTGCCCGAACCAAATTAAATGTACACACTGTTTTAAACAGTGTGAGAAAAAACAAAGTGTACACTGCACACTCTACATTTTAAATTTACACTTTGTTTTTTGCAGGTTTTTACCAGTTTATGTAGAGAATATAGCGTTGTTTTTCGTGCATACCTCTCACTAATGACCAACGATTCAATTGCCGTGCTGTCTATACCTTGAATATCTAGATAATCTCAATCTCAATAGATTAGTGGAAAATTCAACCACGAATAGAAAAGACAGAACAAAGGAAGAATACCTGATATTAGTCTTTTATGTATCCTATCCAAATTAAGAAAATGAAAGTACAGTCACTATACCACTAAACGAGAAACGATACTGTTTCATGAAATCTCGGAGAAATTTGACAAACTGCTCAGTTTTTCAACATACTAGTTTTCTTAATTCGTTTTTATACATTTCTGGATGAAATAAATATGAAGGATGATAATTAGTGTTCCTAACAGAATTTATCCGCTGAGCGTACGACTACGCTCTGTTTTTCCAACCAAAATATATGCGTATGCTCTGGTTTTTTTTCGCAAAGCGTACACGTTTTAAATCTAAAAAGAAAACATCAATCATCAGGAATTAGAGGAGAAAAATACAAACTTTCTTTATACAGGTTTTTTTCCTGGAAAGCAACTTTGAAAACACAGACAATTACAAATAGAGAAAAATATTACTGATCTTGTACAACAAGAAAAAAGTCTCTTCTCCTATCTTACTACTCACTTAGAGACAGTTAAAAAGGGTTTTCTTATTTTCTCTTAAATATAAAAGAAGTTCTATTAGAAAATAAAGCGTAAACAGCGATAGCAAAGCGTAAAACAGAGCGTATTTTTAAATTCCGAAGCGTATATACGCTTTGCTGTTAGAAACACTGGTGATAATAAAATTCAACATTGAATGCTTTTGTTCTAAGAAAGTTAACAACAACATTAGTATCATCGTCGGCATCGTCAAAGAAAAGTGAACGAACACACAGACTTCGAATTTGAACACAATGAATCAACATCTGACTTGAAGATCAGCCTCGCAATCACTACTATTGAGTGAAAAAAATAATAAAAATTCATTGACTCCTACATCAAGCAAAACAGCGAACAAAAATAGTAGTTTTCATCAAAAACAATATTTAAATGCTTGGGAAAAACAGCCAGAAGCACTGTATTTAACAAATTTCAAATGACTAATTCGGCGCGAGATATAGAATACCGTTGTTGGCTGTATGGAAAGCAGAATGAAAAAAGAGAGATGAAATACAACCTTTTGTATTTTACCCTTATGACATTTTTTAATTTTGGTGTACTTTGGGCTCCGAAACAAAGTGTACCGGTACATTCTGACTCCAATTCTCATTAGAAGTGCTAGTCATATTACAACTCTGATAGTGATGGCCGCGTTCAAAGAGATGTAACATCACACTTTTTGGACACAAAAGGAGTAGCGGTAATACTATACAATAACAGTGAGATACTTGACTTTTTACACTGTGAATGACATTGTTTCACTTTTCGATATTTATATTTTGTCTATGGCAAATACTAGACCATAAGTTATTGGCGAAAAATCGCCTAATTACATACAGGTACTAAATCTCCGTACGTACGATATTAATTGATAGAAACGCGACCGTATTTAAAATATAATATATTTATCACTTTTAACTTCGTTCGATAATAGGACTAACACCATATATGAACTGCTACTTTATTGCCCGGTTGTATCTGATGGAGTCCTGCCATTATAATGAATCGCTACAATATCGTAGTCCTCACAAATCTTAGCGAAAAGTGGCTCTGCATACAATCACATACAATAATATAATACAATAATAGCTGTGTGACTTGATAATTTAAATTGTATTCGTGACTTATACACAAAAATATTTTGATCCGGGGAACTGTCACTTGTACTGAATCAGACGTACTTACTGCAAAGAGGAGTTACCATGTCTATATGCATACGATGGTGAAGTGTCATAAACGAATGAGAAAATAGTAAAGAGAATAGCTTTTATTTTATCTATCGGTTCTCAGCTGTTGTTCGCTCAAAGTAAAAAAGATAGAAATGGCAACCCAGACTCAGACATTGAAGCGGGTTCAACCAGCACGTTTACAAGACTATCTTTACGGTATTTTACAATGATGGCCCCGTGTTCTGTTTACGTATATTCTATGCCTCTTTCGGTTAGATTCAACCCATACTGTGTCAAGTATTCGTGATCATGCACGTGAAGCATTTATTGCGAGGACAAATGTGGATCAGCTGGTAGGTTGTTATCAGTAAATTCTTCTGCTAATTGATGCTGGTCTATGGGATGAGCTAAGAAAATTCGTTAGAATCAACAAATAAATGCAAGAATGTAGAATAACAGTCTGAGTTGAACTGTTCGATGAACAGAAAACAATATAGACTGCACTAAGAACCTCAGCATTTCTTAACAGATTGATTTCAAAAGATCATCCAGTCAAGTCGATAGGCAAGTGTTACTTCGGAAATTGTATACAATCTTTACTTGAAAATAGTTTCATTGTATCTGATGATTTAAACGTTTCACCTTTTGCATTTAAGCAAGCTGTTCCCGTGTATAACCATATGTTCAGTGATCTTCGTCAATATCCTCGTTTTGAATATCGTATGCAGTCAAATGATAATGTGCCATCTCACATGAATCGACAATGGCAAGGACAAAATGAAGCACATCGAGAACAAATTATCTTATCGAAATTGTACGTATCAGAGCCCGAAACGAAACGACTTGAATAGTAGTTGATTTTTGCCCCTATCATTGCTCAAACTTAGATCCATCAACGATACAGCGCCGAGTCTTAAATGTTTCCTGTTCTGTGTTTTTAACGGCTTAGAGTTTATAACGGTAATGTGTGTTAGAGTATTAGAATTTTTTCATGGCATGTTTGGAAGTTCTACTTACATGAGTCATATGTTCTGCTCGAGTGTGCTAACTCGAGGCAGTTTATTCTGAACGAATATCTGAAAAATAAAAAAAATGAAAGCTTGAATTTTTGTTGAATCGGGTCGAATCGAACCGATTTAGGTTTTTGAAATTGTTGTCCTGAATTGAATAAAATTCACTTGATTCGTTTCGTGCTCCGGTACGTATTAGGCATAGAGCGAAGAGAACTATATACAAAGTGTTCTATTTAATTCTTTAAAAACGATTTCTCGTTTCAGATTTACCGGGAATGATGCATTTGTTGTGCCACCGCGTACTTATGCTCATGTTGATGTTAGTGGAAAAGAAAGAGCAAAATATTTTCGAAAACCATTATTACCGTTTATTGAAAATGTTCAACCGTTAGTCGTATTAGACGTGACAAGGTACAGATGATGTGAAATACTAAAGTGAATTTTGGTTTTGGCACAACGTTAGAAGGATTGGTTGTAATGAGTCAGAAGAAAGACATCTTAAAATTTCTACGTTTGTTTCAAGTACATATTCCTTCATTTGTATTTCTTAGACCAGCTATCTTTGATTCAAGTGATAAACATCATGGTCTGACAACCACACGGGTCAGTACGTCGTATCAGTCACATAAACAGCGTACAATGGTTAACTCGCCGACAACGAAAACACAAAGTATTCAAACAGATTATATGGAACGCGAAGCACAAACAGATCCTTATACACCAGAATATGTATGTAAGCCGGGAGAACAGCCAGAAGTGTTAACCTTAGCCACTCTTATGCACAGTATGTTAAATAGAATCTATTTGCTGGAGTATATGATGTATATCTTAGTTTGCTGTTTTTTAGATAAAGGCTTACCAGCTGGATTGGCTGAAGTGGAAATGATTGAACGTGCACGTGCTAAACGGGCGTGGGAAGCAAGTTTACCTTCATTAAACGATGAAAATCAGTGGGATAACAGATTTAAAATGATGTCAGAAATGGAAAGACACGAGTGGTTATTGAGAGAAAATGAAATTGAAAAGTAAACAAAAAAAGCGAAAATTCTTGATACTACCTAACTAATCTAGTTGAGAAATCTTAGATAGCTAAGACCTATTTTTTCTTATGTATTCTTTATTTTCATGAGAGAGTAAAAACAATCCCTTAGCTTTTTGTTTTATCGTGTAGTTCCTCTATTTTTGTGTTTATTTATCTGAGTTTGTATCCGCCAGATTTATTTCTGTTGGACGCAGGAAGAAGGATGTTGTAACAGCTGTATGTTTCAATGTAATTTGCTTCTTTCACTCTTTTGCTTTAGATTACAAAATATACGTATTGAATTATTAGAAAGTTTATTAAAAGAAAATGAATCAAAGCGCTATGATACATCGATTAATCGTATAAATAAACAATGGAGTCAAAAACAAATTGAGAGAGAAGATTATGTGAAAAAAAATCGATTATATTATCTAAGAGGTAAGCACAACCATATAGTAAACTAGATTGTTTATTTGTTTGTTTATTTTAGCTATTCGTTCATTATTACATAAACGTCAACATGTTGAAACACGATACGAAAAGTCAGACATCATCAAAGATTATATTCGTTATGAATCAGAGTCCTACGCACCATTGACAAGACACGGTTATTTTCCAGATAAATTAACCGATAAATACATTATTAAAAGCAGATATTTAGATACATATCAAGGTAACCGGAGTGAATCGTAGAACGATACAATTTGCTACTTCAGTACTGAATCCTTGAAGATCATGTTATTTAATGTTCTTTTGTGGCTTCACGACGAAAGATGAATAGTTCTTTGCTTAATCAAAGGCAGTGGTTTCTCCCTCTCTAAATCTTTACACTAGATTTTGACTTTCTATAAAATATTATTTATCTTTGTGTTTTTTTATTAGGCTTATTGGAATTAGAGTCAACATTGCCATCATCAGCTTTAAAAATAAAATTACATGCACCAAAGCGTCAAAATACCACAAAAGCTGGATTCTTGAAAAGAAACTATAGACGAGAAAGGGATCTTGAAAATATTTATAAGGTTTAAATAATGGATCTTTACTTCATAATGAACCAACTACTCATTTTATTCTAGGGCATAATAAATGAAAAACTGAAAGAACCAGAAGAGCCAAAACCACTGAAATTTCTTATTAAAGTTGAAAAACCATTACCACGACCACGTAAGTTTTGTTAATTGAACGATCTATTGTTTTTATTAATTCATGGTTTAAGTTGAACAATTTAAGTATAGATAATAAGATGCAGATTTTTTAAGATGTTTCAAAAGACATCAGTAGTCAAATGGCTACAAAAGTAATTCCAACATATAGTAGAAAAGAATTATGTGCACGTGTAGAGAAGGGAATAAAACCCTAAATTCTTTCTTTCTACTAGTGAGTATGTTATGTATAATGACTAATCAAATAATATTCAAATAAAGCTCTTACGAGAATAGAGGACTCTTCTCTTCGTCCTATTGTGAATGTCCATCAGCGAGAAGACGTTTCCATAGAAAGTCACGTCATAGTCTTAGTCACGTTCAGCAGATGAGCTATTGTCCGTGAAAATTTGTGTGTAATGATCAAGTTTTGGTATGAACAACTCAAATATGAACAAATTCTTTTAGCTCTCATACACAGACATTTTATGATGTTATTTTTGTGATTTATTGCTTGATTACTCATGCATTGCAGATATAACCCGGTATCAGTTGGCTTCCGATATACACTTTATTTTGAATATTGTTTAATTAGTCATTATACATAACATACTCACTAGTAGAGAGAAGAAATTTAGGGTTTTATTCCCTTCTCTACACATGCACATAATTCTTTTCTACTATATGTTCGAATGACTTTTGTAGCCATTTGACTACTAATGTCTTTTGAAACATTTTACAAGTTTAATGTAAAAATGGTAGTCTTATTATGTAGATCTATTGTTTCACTCACAGATGTTAGTACGTTGGTAAAATCCTTGTTTTTCATGTCTTACATACCGAAATATACATTATTTTTAATTGTTTTAGCAACGCCCGGTGTTGACGTTCCTGATCTTGTAAGTGTCATTGGATATGAACATATAGATTTTGCTTTACTGTTTTTCATTTTTACGTTTAGCAAAATGAAGAACGTGAAGTTGGACTTATCTATTTACAAAAAATTCTACGAGGAAGAGCAATACAAAATATGGTGAGTTTATTAAGAGAGAGGCAAGGATGAGAAGGGTACTATTAAAAATTACTGTTCTGAAATAATTCAGATAACTATTGAAAAAATTCATTTGGTTCTTAAGTTTGAAAACGTTAATTTATCTCAATTTTTACTGTAATTGTCTAGTAATCACTATCTCTTAGTTACGTAAAATACTGTTAAATTATAATTAATCTTCAGACTCCACCAATGTGGTGATGCTACAAACTTTAATAAACTTTTCTTTCTTGTTCGAGTGCTCGCCACAATTGTGTTTTGATGAGAATTCCGACTAACTGGAAATAATAATTTTGGTTAAAAATGTACAAATTTATTTTATTTTCTATTTAGATGTACAGAGGAAAAGAAGAACGTATTGAATTAATTAAAGAGATGCGTAGTACTCATGCATTACAAGAAAGAGATATGAATGAGAAAAAATTAGAAAAACAAGACGTACAAGTACAACAATACAAACAACGAAAAGATGTTAAACGAGTATGGATGAATAAACTGATCTATTATTATTACTGAAACATGCAGTCTTATTTATAGGAAGAATTTATTGATGCAATTTTACAAACATATGAAGGTGAAGCAGTTAGTAATGTGGTTGATTTTCTTAGCAAAGAACTGATACGTTTACAAGAAGAAAGACGGATCGAAGCATTTGCAATATTAGCCGAAAGAAACAGACGTTTGAGAGAAGCTGAAGAATCCGGTTTGAGACAAGTGTTAGAACGAAGAAGAAGAGAAGAAGATGAAATATTTAAACAAGTAAGATTGACAAGATAAGATCATACATTTGGCTTTTCTGATGCGCCTAATCAACAACTTTGGTTATGAATAAACACACAGGCTCATTTTATTTTGAAAATATGGATTATGGTAAAGAGGAAGGACCAGTGATATAATAATACCTGTTCGTAGAGCAGCTCTGGAAATTATAATTACTGCAGTTCGAGCAGATAGTTGTTTATTTTTTTGGTGAATCTGCTTTGCAATAATATTTTCGATTGAACTTAAGGATTAGGTATTTTGTTTCTTTTCAGCTAGCTGTTGAATTCAGTAGTACACCGGGTGGTCCAGAGAAAATAGCGGTGTTAGTATTTTGACTATAACTTTTTTTCTTTTCAGCCCTTAGACCTGATTGTTTTCCGAAAAGATGCGCCGTCAAATTTTCTACAAAACTTGATCAGACTGATTTCTAGAGAAAATTAAGGAGAAAAATTAAACGAAGAATATTCAACACGTAGAAACGGATCAACTTTCTAAGCTATTTTGATTTACAAACTTTCGAGTACTTTAAACAACTCTAAAGACAACAAAGCAGAAGTTAAAATGTTTTTGAGTGCTTTCAAGTGCGTTCTTTCTTGTCATACAGTTCAAAGTTCGTTCGAATCCAAATAAGCATTGAAAAATCTAACATTCCAAAATGACTAAAATCTGTTTTTTTTCGCCAGCTAAATTTGAGAAGAAAACTTTAAAGCAAATTTTCGCCGTTGAATCTGGTACAGGAGTTATTTCTCGTCAACATTGAAAAAACCCAAGCGCATAAGACGCTATTTTGACTTCGTTGTGTGATGTTTTCCAGGAGCTCCGAAACTGCCGAATCAAATAGCAGAATTTTCGAAAGTCTCAAAGAAGAGAAAATCGATGCAAGTCTCGAAGATTGATTTAGCATTTGTTCACCTAATACTGGTTGATAAAGCTTTTCAAGGGCTATAAAATGCGTATGTTATCTACTTTTATATCACGCATTTCAATGAAAGTAGTTGGACAAAACGGTTTTCCAACTTAGAAAGTTGGTCCGCTTCTACGTGTTGAATATTCTTCGTTTAATTTTTCTCCCTAACTTTCTCTAGAAATCAGTCTAATCAAGTTTTGTAGAGACTTTGATGGCGCATCTTTTGGAAAAACAATCAGGTCTACGGATTGAAAAGAAAAAAAGTTATAGTCAAAATACTGACACCGCCATTTTCCCTGAACCACCTGATATGTGTTTATTGTTTGCGAACGTTCCGAACAAAATACTTGATCTATATGATTTATGTTTCCGTGTTATAAGTTCATTCAATGCAGTATTTTCTTATGCTTTAGTTATTGAAAATGACTCAAAATACGGTTGATACATACCTAGAAGATGTTATATTAGAATCAATGAATGAATGTGCTAGTGAACAAGCTAGAATAGAAATTCAAGAGAAAGCAATCCACATAAACGAAATTGCAAATGAAATTGAACAAAGGTAATGAAAAATAGGTATAGTTTTTCAAATTGCTTATTCTAATTTTATATATTGTTTAGACGTACACGGTTTGAATCAGAAGGAATTGTTGCTGAACTTGTACATGGATTTTTAATACCAGAAATTGCTAAACAAGAAAGTCGAGGAAAAGGTTGGTTCCTTTCATTTCATTCTGTAATATAAATAAGGTCGTCTCAACTGACATACACAGAGAAAAAGAGGGATGCATATTGGTTGCGCTTGTTGAAATATATTTTATCAGAGGGAGGGAGAATGTAGGAGTGAACAGTCAAAACTGCAGTATCTCGTACGTGAAGTCTCTGCTGAAAATGTAGAATGAGATATTCTCAGCAGACTTGCGGCTTTTATCGCTTGATAGACAAGAGACTGACGAGGGAAGTACCCCAACTGATAAATCGCTTTTTCAACGAAACCGAGTGGATTATAGATAGTTGACGATGCTGATTCCGAATATCACCATGAATGCTGCTGCTAGCCCTTCAAAGACCGGTCTTCTGGAAAACCAGTTTTCGAGAAACTCCAAAGAACAACCAAAAGCTTTCTTAATGAGGCGTAATTGTAGTCCATAAATTTCTGATTAAAACGAGGCATCTCCCAGCTCTACACGACCTTTCTTTGCAAAGTTATAGAG
>CAJNOQ010006345.1:0-13768 GCA_905250885.1 Didymodactylos carnosus
TAATATCGTCAAACAGCATCGTAGAAAAATATGCACAAAAATTTATTAGCATTCCTCATTAAACTTATTGTATCCAACGGAAATAAATAATATTCGAATCGAAAATAAACCGAAAGCTTTTTGTGCCTAAATGTCGTGGTGTTCACATGTCGTTGTGCTCAAATGTCGTTGTGCTCAAATGTCGGCGTGCTCAAATATCGGGGCTTAAATGTCGGGGTCCAAATGTTTTGTGCTCAAATGTCGGTCAATCTACATACAATGTCGGTCAACCTACATAACATATTCAGGAGAAAGCTAATGCAGTGAGTTGAGCCGTTGAAAAAATATGAGCTTCACACTCAGGAACATCAAAATGGTGGAAAACTATCAAACCAATGCTAAACAGTTCAAATCATTCCCTGGCTGACAATGACGAAACAGTTTTCGATTCAACTAATAAAGCTAACATTTTGAACGAATGTTTCCTAGAGCAGACAAATTCAGATATTCCGCCAAATCATAAAGAAAAACAAAATTTACGTAAGATAATACATGCACGAACGAAGAAGAAATCTGGAAAATACTTTCTCAGTTATAAATAAAAAGTCTCCGGCTTAGACAATATTACAAATTTTATACTGGAACAATGTAAAACCACTCTAACAAAGCCACTAAGCGAGCCCCTAAACTTTTCGCTAGATTATAGCTACTTTCCTTGATTATGGCAACGAGCCTGTAGCTCTATTTGTCTGTATAAAAAAAGGCGATTCTTCTATCAAAAGCACCTACAGACCAATCACTCTGTTAAGTTTAACATCTAAAGTACTTGAAAAAGTTGCGTATCACCGTTTGGGAAGATTTGTGAGAAATTTTATTACAGTCAAGTAGTCAGGATTCAAAACGGAAGACAGCACCTTCTATCAACTGGCTTCTATCACTCATGAAAAATCACTAGCTCTTGGCAAAGGTCATTCGGTTCATGGGATATTTTGCGACATCAGTAAGGCGTTGGACCGGATCTGGCATAACGGTCTACCTCTTAAACTGGAACAGTCCGAAATCAGTGAGCTTTTTCTGCAACGGTGTCGATCACCCCTAATGGACAGACAACAATGCGTCAGAATAGACGGTCATTTATCTAAGTACGGCACAGTTAGAGCAGGAGTACCACAAGGCTCTATTTTCGGACTACTTCTCTTTTTTGATCTACATCAATGACATAGCGAATACAACTTAATAGCCTTCTCTACGTATATGCGGATGATACTCCCATTTTCTACGAGATATCGCCAACCGATACATGGTCGTCCAGCGAAGTACGAACAGACCTAGACGAGTTAACTAAACGGACAAATCAATGGCTAGTTAAATTCAACGTTGATAAAACAAACGAATTGATGTTCTTATCGAGCAGACGGCCTTCTAATTTCCCACAGGTAGTCTTAAACGGTGATACACTGATCCAAATAAATCAGCATAAACATCTTGGAATTGTCTTAGATTGATGTTTCACTTGGGAAGACCAACTTGACTATATTACAGAAAAAGTCAGTAAACGCTTGAACATCCTCAGAGCATTACGGTTTAATATGGTTATCGACCATAATTGTTAAATTTTGACGTGTTGCCTTTGGGATGATGAATTGTTTGTGCTGATTGTTACAATTTGTGTTGATTCAATAAATGTTTGTGTTTGTTCTATTTGTTGAAGTCTTTTCAGCAGGCCATATGGCATCGTAAATGGCTTTTCATAGACTTTTGTAAATAAAGTTGAAAAAATTCGACAGTGTCGAAAGTTTTTACTCAAAATACGACAGACTTTCGACACTGTCGAATTTCGTGCAATTTTCTCGATGTGATATGCCCATTTCAAATTGTAAAAAAGATAAACTCCGAGCAGTTTTGTGGAATTAACTCGCTCAAGAATTTCTCCACTAAGAGAAAGAGTTGTGGGCGAGAAATCAGTTGGCGACTGGTAGAAAAGCATCCAATTAGTTGATGTTGGACTATTCTATTCTTTACTTTTCATTTTATGAAATTAATGGGATAACGATTTGTTATAAAGGCGTGACAAGTGCCGGTACCAGTGTGACATAGTTGTACCTAGTGGCACACCGCCTAGAATAATCATCTACAACAACAATGCTGTTAATGTCATAATGGCAAGTTGCCCAGCTGGTTGGTGATTTGCCAAGAGGATTAAACAGTAGGAGATTTCTTTTTGACAATGTAGTACCAATTACATGTGTTTGCAAAAACTCGAAATATTTCACTCGGAATTGAACAATATCGAAAGTTTTCACTCGAAATTCGATGGCGTCGAAGTTTTTTGACTCAAAATTCGACACTGTCGAAACACCCTGTCGGAAACTGTTTCTGTCGAACTGCAAAAGTACCATTAGAAAATGGTTTTAGAACATTTTTAGAACAAGACATCTATTCACAAAAAAACCACGCAGTGTCCATGGCTCAAAAACGGAACACAATTGTACACCTATCACAGGTTTTTCTACAGGTGCTAGAGCCAATATTCTCACATGGTTAGATGCTAAATGTTTAGCTTCAAAATTACGAAAAGCTTTTCCAAAAATTCCTTTTCCTCACTGAGAAAATTCATTTTTCTAGATCAGAAGCGAAAAAATCAGAATTCTGCCTGTAATTCTCAATTTTCTCCATTAGAACTCATTTTTTACGCACTAAAAATACCATATTCTTTTTTATGAAGTTCAAGAAGTTTCAACAATCAAATAATGAAGGTCCTAGTAGGAAGACAGAACTTTTTCTTTCAAATAAAAAGTGTTGAGATTTTTTTACGAAAAAAAAGACAGAAAAGAATATGATGAACCGAAAAATATTATCTGTAGAATAAAAAAATGAAAAGAAAAATCTTTTTTTTATTAAATCTGACTATTCATATTTTTTATTTACTAAAACCGAAATGGGTTCATGAAAGCAACATTCGTCTACTGTTTCATTTAATATTCACCAATTAAGTCAAAATCACTGCAACCATTAGGCAGATGCTGATGTTGTATACGAATTTTTTGTTGATGATGTTGAAAATTTGTTGATATTTCATTAATTTGTTGAATGGTTAGGCTATTCCCTGCATGATATTTTAAATTAATTTTAAATTGTTTTAATTTTATTGAAGATTTAAATATATTTATCCAGCTTTGAGGTAATAAATATTGTAAATCGTTTACTATACAACCATTTAATACCAATATTTGAAGATTTGAACAGACAGAGTCGAATAATAGTTTTAAATGGTTAAAGCTTAGACGCGATATTTTTAAACGTAATGTTTTTAGATTTAATAATGAATTAAATGTAATAGAAGAACGATAACGATAATCTTCTCGCAAGTAAATATTTAGATACTGAAGTTTCGGTAAATGAGGAATTAATTTAAATAAACTATTTGAAACAAATTCTGATTCAATTATAAAATTTTCAATGTTAGATGATATTGCCGATATTGTTTCGTTTCTTAAACCCATTTTTTGTAGACCAAAATTAAATCGACACGTTTTTAACGTTTTAATTTTTAATATTTGTTCTATTATTTCCCTATTATCTTGGCCAAAAATTCCTATTGCATTAATTTGAAAATACTTCAGATGTGTCAAATGTTTTGCAATTAATAATAATTTTAATTGCATTGTGTTGATACTGTTTAATGTTAATGATTGAAGATTGATGTATTGATTGAAATTCATTTGCTTTTCAAAACAATTTGTTAATTTTAAGGATATCAGCTGTTGCGAATGGATATTTGGTAAAATTGTCAAATTGAAATAATCTAATGATTCATCACGAATCAAGTTCGCATATAATTTTAGACGACGATCGACTATTATTCGATTTAAATTATTATTTATATTCCAGAATGAATTGAAAATATCGTTAATATATAAAAATTCGAATATTTCTAGCCAAACATCGTCATATAAATCGTTTACTGTTGTTATATGATTTTCTACAAATAAAGCATAGGCTTAGGCGGTGAGAATTTGAGTACTTCCAAAATTTTCACAATTTGTATCCAGCAATTTCCCCCTCTATAAACTTTCGCTCCTTATTATTCCTCTTTCATAGGAATCAACGGGAGGAGTTACACAAAATCACCCATTTCTTCTGAGTTTGAGATACGCGTGTTGGGCTTTGATATAGACATGAGACAAAAAAGCAACATAGCAGAGATGTTCTAAAACTCTTAGAATCGGAACGGTAACGTTCTGAAAATTCTCTACAGGAATGAAACGACTAGGCACACACCAATACCAATAATTATTGAAAATATTGTACAATATCATTGTATACCCAATATATTGGGACCAATAATATTGGGTGTACCAATAGTATTGGATAATATTGGGCTCCACAATACACCGGATTCCTACCTTTAACCTTAATACCATTTATATTCATAAAAACGTGAGAAAGCATAGTCCAGTCGGGATATATATCCTCATCGAGCTATATATCCCAACTGAGATATAAAAATGTATCGCGCTCGGAATTAGGCATGCACTAATTAATAATTGATGTTAGGGCATTCAACAAAGTCGTTCTGCATCAATTATAAAAAGAAGCACTTAGAACTGCCGAAGATTTCATTTTGTAGGAAAATGTTTGCTCTACTGAACTGAGGTGCACGAAGAAATTTTAGTGTTATCTGTAACAGAAACATAAACATCCAAAGATAATATACTATCGATTATTTTTCTGTGATTTTAATGCGTTTTCGATTTCTCATATTTTCTCTATATATAATCTTAAATTTTTTCTAGCACTTCAGTTTAGTAGAGCAAGCATTTTCCTACAAAATGAAACGTTCGACAGCTCTAAGTGCTTCTTTTTATAACTGATGCAGAACGATTTTGTTGAATGCCCTAACATCGATTATTAATCAGTGCATGCCTGATTGGGTTATATTTTGATTCAAAACGGGATATAGAACCTGTGTTTGTACTGTAAAAGTGGGCTGAACTCCAGCAACACCCAATAATATTGTGAAAACCCAATATATTGGGTGACGAATATTATTGGGATCCAATGTATTGTATTGGTGCATGCCTAGAAACTGCCGTTCTAAATTTTTTTATAGTGAACGACCAATTTTAATCAAGAAAAAGCTGAAAATGACATCTGGGAAAACCTTTGTTTAGAGCGACCGTTCTAAAAAGTCTTACCAATCGTTCGGCGTTACCGGTTATACAACTTAATCTCAACAAAAAGTCAATATTTTGTGGATTGAATCATAATGTTGTATGATATTTTAATTAGTATATTATCGTACGTGACCAGTGGAAACGAATATGTCTTCTACATTTGGAAGTGTTTACTAACTGCAAAGTTATTGCAAGTTGAGAATGACGAAAAGCTAAACGTCAGTACCGAGACCCGCGAAACTATACTCTTTATTCTACTGTAGACAAGAGCAGTTCAATCTATACCTGTATTAGCAGTTGTTTTATTTTGGAATATAGTTCAAACAAGATACAGTCTGTTATAACTGTACCCGTAAACTATTCTTTCTTCTTACTTTTCTGTCTGATATTTTTATCAAGAGCTAATTATTTGCGAGCTAATTATTTTGCGAGCTAATTTATAAATATGATTTCTATCGAACCAAAATTTTTTCATATTTCAAACGTAAAAAATACATCGCGCTGAAATCTTTTTTTAGTCACCGTAACCCACAGTGGCATGTACACAACACTATCAGTGCCATTTTTCCACAAAACAAAAGATTCTACTTTTCCTCTCTAAACAATTCTCTTAAAAAATTTTCGATATTCCTATATATTCCTTTTTTTCCTCTTTTTTCTAAAGGTACCATTGAGAAACTAGGTCCGAATATACGGCGATATATTCGGACTTTCTCAATAGTCACTATCGGTATACCGATAGTACTTTTACATAGCTTTTCAGCAGAACATGCACAAATACAGTATAGATACTGGACTTTATTCTCCACTGGCAGTGACTAGTTGGTGTCAAAAAATTACCACTTTCACTATTTAGTTAAAATTTACCACTTCGCAAAATATGGTTAGGAAAGAGTGCACCGTTATAGAGAAAGATACATACTTGTCTCTTCTTCTTCACCAACTAATACCCTTTTAAATCGTTTTGTTGCTATTTGTTTTCTATCATTAATACGTTTTGTTAATTTTTCTTCCATGCCACTATACGATGAGCATCTCATATTTTTCTTTCAATACCTATTGAAACTACGAATTAAGAAAAAATAACAAAAAAATGATGATGACAATTTACGCTTTTATTAAAGAACGAATTCTACTGGTGAGCAACAAGTTTTAACACAGCTGAGTGGAAAAACTATTATTATCTCTACATTGATAGTGCAATGTCAGATTTCAAGGAAAACTCATGAAGCAATCAACTAGGACGGTTTGCGTTAGGACTTCGTTTTTTGAGAACAAAGATTTTGTGTCTGGTAATGTTATACTTATTTAGCATTTTTATTTATTGCTTTGAAAAGCTCTGTTGCTTGGTAAAAACCAAAATTGTTTGGTGTCGGGTTATGTGTAGTCATTGTGTGCGAAACCACAATGTTTTAAAATACAAGGAATAGAAAAGGCTAAACAAACCAAGCATTTTCAGTGTGAGAAAGAGGAAAGAGAACGAAAACTTAAGCACACGTGTTTTTATGTAAGGTTTTTTCTATTTCATCAAATAGTTCTTTTAAAAATCCAGAGTAGTGTACAAATTTCTTTTCTTTGGTCTGATCTTTTTTTGTAACACGAACCAGTTTTTAAATTGATTACTTCTTTTATTAGACCTGTAGCAACAAATGTAAGTGTTAAAACTTTGATCAAAAAGATACATTTTACATTTAAAATGTTTCTTTCATCAGCTGCGCCAGAACAGAATTCTGTTCTGGCGCAGCTGATGAAAGAAACATTTTAAATGTAAAATGTATCTTTTTGATCAAAGTTTTAACACTTACATTTGTTGCTACAGGTCTAATAAAAGAAGTAATCAATTTAAAAACTGGTTCGTGTTACAAAAAAAGATCAGACCAAAGAAAAGAAATTTGTACACTACTCTGGATTTTTAAAAGAACTATTTGATGAAATAGAAAAAACCTTACATAAAAACACGTGTGCTTAAGTTTTCGTTCTCTTTCCTCTTTCTCACACTGAAAATGCTTGGTTTGTTTAGCCTTTTCTATTCCTTGTATTTTAAAACATTGTGGTTTCGCACACAATGACTACACATAACCCGACACCAAACAATTTTGGTTTTTACCAAGCAACAGAGCTTTTCAAAGCAATAAATAAAAATGCTAAATAAGTATAACATTACCAGACACAAAATCTTTGTTCTCAAAAAACGAAGTCCTAACGCAAACCGTCCTAGTTGATTGCTTCATGAGTTTTCCTTGAAATCTGACATTGCACTATCAATGTAGAGATAATAATAGTTTTTCCACTCAGCTGTGTTAAAACTTGTTGCTCACCAGTAGAATTCGTTCTTTAATAAAAGCGTAAATTGTCATCATCATTTTTTTGTTATTTTTTCTTAATTCGTAGTTTCAATAGGTATTGAAAGAAAAATATGAGATGCTCATCGTATAGTGGCATGGAAGAAAAATTAACAAAACGTATTAATGATAGAAAACAAATAGCAACAAAACGATTTAAAAGGGTATTAGTTGGTGAAGAAGAAGAGACAAGTATGTATCTTTCTCTATAACGGTGCACTCTTTCCTAACCATATTTTGCGAAGTGGTAAATTTTAACTAAATAGTGAAAGTGGTAATTTTTTGACACCAACTAGTCACTGCCAGTGGAGAATAAAGTCCAGTATCTATACTGTATTTGTGCATGTTCTGCTGAAAAGCTATGTAAAAGTACTATCGGTATACCGATAGTGACTATTGAGAAAGTCCGAATATATCGCCGTATATTCGGACCTAGTTTCTCAATGGTACCTTTAGAAAAAAGAGGAAAAAAAGGAATATATAGGAATATCGAAAATTTTTTAAGAGAATTGTTTAGAGAGGAAAAGTAGAATCTTTTGTTTTGTGGAAAAATGGCACTGATAGTGTTGTGTACATGCCACTGTGGGTTACGGTGACTAAAAAAAGATTTCAGCGCGATGTATTTTTTACGTTTGAAATATGAAAAAATTTTGGTTCGATAGAAATCATATTTATAAATTAGCTCGCAAAATAATTAGCTCGCAAATAATTAGCTCTTGATAAAAATATCAGACAGAAAAGTAAGAAGAAAGAATAGTTTACGGGTACAGTTATAACAGACTGTATCTTGTTTGAACTATATTCCAAAATAAAACAACTGCTAATACAGGTATAGATTGAACTGCTCTTGTCTACAGTAGAATAAAGAGTATAGTTTCGCGGGTCTCGGTACTGACGTTTAGCTTTTCGTCATTCTCAACTTGCAATAACTTTGCAGTTAGTAAACACTTCCAAATGTAGAAGACATATTCGTTTCCACTGGTCACGTACGATAATATACTAATTAAAATATCATACAACATTATGATTCAATCCACAAAATATTGACTTTTTGTTGAGATTAAGTTGTATAACCGGTAACGCCGAACGATTGGTAAGACTTTTTAGAACGGTCGCTCTAAACAAAGGTTTTCCCAGATGTCATTTTCAGCTTTTTCTTGATTAAAATTGGTCGTTCACTATAAAAAAATTTAGAACGGCAGTTTCTAGGCATGCACCAATACAATACATTGGATCCCAATAATATTCGTCACCCAATATATTGGGTTTTCACAATATTATTGGGTGTTGCTGGAGTTCAGCCCACTTTTACAGTACAAACACAGGTTCTATATCCCGTTTTGAATCAAAATATAACCCAATCAGGCATGCACTGATTAATAATCGATGTTAGGGCATTCAACAAAATCGTTCTGCATCAGTTATAAAAAGAAGCACTTAGAGCTGTCGAACGTTTCATTTTGTAGGAAAATGCTTGCTCTACTAAACTGAAGTGCTAGAAAAAATTTAAGATTATATATAGAGAAAATATGAGAAATCGAAAACGCATTAAAATCACAGAAAAATAATCGATAGTATATTATCTTTGGATGTTTATGTTTCTGTTACAGATAACACTAAAATTTCTTCGTGCACCTCAGTTCAGTAGAGCAAACATTTTCCTACAAAATGAAATCTTCGGCAGTTCTAAGTGCTTCTTTTTATAATTGATGCAGAACGACTTTGTTGAATGCCCTAACATCAATTATTAATTAGTGCATGCCTAATTCCGAGCGCGATACATTTTTATATCTCAGTTGGGATATATAGCTCGATGAGGATATATATCCCGACTGGACTATGCTTTCTCACGTTTTTATGAATATAAATGGTATTAAGGTTAAAGGTAGGAATCCGGTGTATTGTGGAGCCCAATATTATCCAATACTATTGGTACACCCAATATTATTGGTCCCAATATATTGGGTATACAATGATATTGTACAATATTTTCAATAATTATTGGTATTGGTGTGTGCCTAGTCGTTTCATTCCTGTAGAGAATTTTCAGAACGTTACCGTTCCGATTCTAAGAGTTTTAGAACATCTCTGCTATGTTGCTTTTTTGTCTCATGTCTATATCAAAGCCCAACACGCGTATCTCAAACTCAGAAGAAATGGGTGATTTTGTGTAACTCCTCCCGTTGATTCCTATGAAAGAGGAATAATAAGGAGCGAAAGTTTATAGAGGGGGAAATTGCTGGATACAAATTGTGAAAATTTTGGAAGTACTCAAATTCTCACCGCCTAAGCCTATGCTTTATTTGTAGAAAATCATATAACAACAGTAAACGATTTATATGACGATGTTTGGCTAGAAATATTCGAATTTTTATATATTAACGATATTTTCAATTCATTCTGGAATATAAATAATAATTTAAATCGAATAATAGTCGATCGTCGTCTAAAATTATATGCGAACTTGATTCGTGATGAATCATTAGATTATTTCAATTTGACAATTTTACCAAATATCCATTCGCAACAGCTGATATCCTTAAAATTAACAAATTGTTTTGAAAAGCAAATGAATTTCAATCAATACATCAATCTTCAATCATTAACATTAAACAGTATCAACACAATGCAATTAAAATTATTATTAATTGCAAAACATTTGACACATCTGAAGTATTTTCAAATTAATGCAATAGGAATTTTTGGCCAAGATAATAGGGAAATAATAGAACAAATATTAAAAATTAAAACGTTAAAAACGTGTCGATTTAATTTTGGTCTACAAAAAATGGGTTTAAGAAACGAAACAATATCGGCAATATCATCTAACATTGAAAATTTTATAATTGAATCAGAATTTGTTTCAAATAGTTTATTTAAATTAATTCCTCATTTACCGAAACTTCAGTATCTAAATATTTACTTGCGAGAAGATTATCGTTATCGTTCTTCTATTACATTTAATTCATTATTAAATCTAAAAACATTACGTTTAAAAATATCGCGTCTAAGCTTTAACCATTTAAAACTATTATTCGACTCTGTCTGTTCAAATCTTCAAATATTGGTATTAAATGGTTGTATAGTAAACGATTTACAATATTTATTACCTCAAAGCTGGATAAATATATTTAAATCTTCAATAAAATTAAAACAATTTAAAATTAATTTAAAATATCATGCAGGGAATAGCCTAACCATTCAACAAATTAATGAAATATCAACAAATTTTCAACATCATCAACAAAAAATTCGTATACAACATCAGCATCTGCCTAATGGTTGCAGTGATTTTGACTTAATTGGTGAATATTAAATGAAACAGTAGACGAATGTTGCTTTCATGAACCCATTTCGGTTTTAGTAAATAAAAAATATGAATAGTCAGATTTAATAAAAAAAAGATTTTTCTTTTCATTTTTTTATTCTACAGATAATATTTTTCGGTTCATCATATTCTTTTCTGTCTTTTTTTTCGTAAAAAAATCTCAACACTTTTTATTTGAAAGAAAAAGTTCTGTCTTCCTACTAGGACCTTCATTATTTGATTGTTGAAACTTCTTGAACTTCATAAAAAAGAATATGGTATTTTTAGTGCGTAAAAAATGAGTTCTAATGGAGAAAATTGAGAATTACAGGCAGAATTCTGATTTTTTCGCTTCTGATCTAGAAAAATGAATTTTCTCAGTGAGGAAAAGGAATTTTTGGAAAAGCTTTTCGTAATTTTGAAGCTAAACATTTAGCATCTAACCATGTGAGAATATTGGCTCTAGCACCTGTAGAAAAACCTGTGATAGGTGTACAATTGTGTTCCGTTTTTGAGCCATGGACACTGCGTGGTTTTTTTGTGAATAGATGTCTTGTTCTAAAAATGTTCTAAAACCATTTTCTAATGGTACTTTTGCAGTTCGACAGAAACAGTTTCCGACAGGGTGTTTCGACAGTGTCGAATTTTGAGTCAAAAAACTTCGACGCCATCGAATTTCGAGTGAAAACTTTCGATATTGTTCAATTCCGAGTGAAATATTTCGAGTTTTTGCAAACACATGTAATTGGTACTACATTGTCAAAAAGAAATCTCCTACTGTTTAATCCTCTTGGCAAATCACCAACCAGCTGGGCAACTTGCCATTATGACATTAACAGCATTGTTGTTGTAGATGATTATTCTAGGCGGTGTGCCACTAGGTACAACTATGTCACACTGGTACCGGCACTTGTCACGCCTTTATAACAAATCGTTATCCCATTAATTTCATAAAATGAAAAGTAAAGAATAGAATAGTCCAACATCAACTAATTGGATGCTTTTCTACCAGTCGCCAACTGATTTCTCGCCCACAACTCTTTCTCTTAGTGGAGAAATTCTTGAGCGAGTTAATTCCACAAAACTGCTCGGAGTTTATCTTTTTTACAATTTGAAATGGGCATATCACATCGAGAAAATTGCACGAAATTCGACAGTGTCGAAAGTCTGTCGTATTTTGAGTAAAAACTTTCGACACTGTCGAATTTTTTCAACTTTATTTACAAAAGTCTATGAAAAGCCATTTACGATGCCATATGGCCTGCTGAAAAGACTTCAACAAATAGAACAAACACAAACATTTATTGAATCAACACAAATTGTAACAATCAGCACAAACAATTCATCATCCCAAAGGCAACACGTCAAAATTTAACAATTATGGTCGATAACCATATTAAACCGTAATGCTCTGAGGATGTTCAAGCGTTTACTGACTTTTTCTGTAATATAGTCAAGTTGGTCTTCCCAAGTGAAACATCAATCTAAGACAATTCCAAGATGTTTATGCTGATTTATTTGGATCAGTGTATCACCGTTTAAGACTACCTGTGGGAAATTAGAAGGCCGTCTGCTCGATAAGAACATCAATTCGTTTGTTTTATCAACGTTGAATTTAACTAGCCATTGATTTGTCCGTTTAGTTAACTCGTCTAGGTCTGTTCGTACTTCGCTGGACGACCATGTATCGGTTGGCGATATCTCGTAGAAAATGGGAGTATCATCCGCATATACGTAGAGAAGGCTATTAAGTTGTATTCGCTATGTCATTGATGTAGATCAAAAAAGAGAAGTAGTCCGAAAATAGAGCCTTGTGGTACTCCTGCTCTAACTGTGCCGTACTTAGATAAATGACCGTCTATTCTGACGCATTGTTGTCTGTCCATTAGGGGTGATCGACACCGTTGCAGAAAAAGCTCACTGATTTCGGACTGTTCCAGTTTAAGAGGTAGACCGTTATGCCAGATCCGGTCCAACGCCTTACTGATGTCGCAAAATATCCCATGAACCGAATGACCTTTGCCAAGAGCTAGTGATTTTTCATGAGTGATAGAAGCCAGTTGATAGAAGGTGCTGTCTTCCGTTTTGAATCCTGACTACTTGACTGTAATAAAATTTCTCACAAATCTTCCCAAACGGTGATACGCAACTTTTTCAAGTACTTTAGATGTTAAACTTAACAGAGTGATTGGTCTGTAGGTGCTTTTGATAGAAGAATCGCCTTTTTTTATACAGACAAATAGAGCTACAGGCTCGTTGCCATAATCAAGGAAAGTAGCTATAATCTAGCGAAAAGTTTAGGGGCTCGCTTAGTGGCTTTGTTAGAGTGGTTTTACATTGTTCCAGTATAAAATTTGTAATATTGTCTAAGCCGGAGACTTTTTATTTATAACTGAGAAAGTATTTTCCAGATTTCTTCTTCGTTCGTGCATGTATTATCTTACGTAAATTTTGTTTTTCTTTATGATTTGGCGGAATATCTGAATTTGTCTGCTCTAGGAAACATTCGTTCAAAATGTTAGCTTTATTAGTTGAATCGAAAACTGTTTCGTCATTGTCAGCCAGGGAATGATTTGAACTGTTTAGCATTGGTTTGATAGTTTTCCACCATTTTGATGTTCCTGAGTGTGAAGCTCATATTTTTTCAACGGCTCAACTCACTGCATTAGCTTTCTCCTGAATATGTTATGTAGGTTGACCGACATTGTATGTAGATTGACCGACATTTGAGCACAAAACATTTGGACCCCGACATTTAAGCCCCGATATTTGAGCACGCCGACATTTGAGCACAACGACATTTGAGCACAACGACATGTGAACACCACGACATTTAGGCACAAAAAGCTTTCGGTTTATTTTCGATTCGAATATTATTTATTTCCGTTGGATACAATAAGTTTAATGAGGAATGCTAATAAATTTTTGTGCATATTTTTCTACGATGCTGTTTGACGATATTA
>CAJNOQ010006346.1:0-13767 GCA_905250885.1 Didymodactylos carnosus
TAGAACGCGAGAAGATACAGCTTCACCATGAATACGGCAATTGGTTGAGCTTTAAATATAAGCCGAATCAAAATGGCGTTTTCGGCACCAATAATTCGCGAGAAGGGCGTTTATGACCACAAAAACGCGTTTTCTTGCGGAATAGACTTCAAGACTCGGGAATGGCAACGAATTTTTCGCGTTTAAGACGCAACTGAAATGAATTTATCACTTTTTGGCGAGAAATGAAATTTGAAAAACGCGTTTCACTTATTCAAAATTTATGAGATAGTTTCTTGGACACGTGAAATTCGTTTTGTAGACTGAAGTCGGGAAATTAGGGACTTCTGTAACAAATAATGAGTGCAAAAGGCGGTTTTTAATGCAATGAAACGCGACCAACACGAGGTTGGCTCAAGAACCGCGGAAAAACGAATTTTCTATGAAAGTTCGAAAAAACACGAGTTTAGCTTTAAAGTATTAGGCGAAACTCTGTTAACGAAATATTTAGTGCGTTTAACGTAACCTATGATTACGTCAACCGCGATTCTCGCGCTTTCTTTTTTCAAAAGAATTTCTCGCGGTAAATTTTTCGTAAACAGAGTTTTTTTCCATATATGTACGCAACTTTGTGTAAGTATACTACTAGAACTTCATAGAGGCACATGGCCAGAGTTGTGAATTCATTTGAAAAATATGACAGGGCAATAACAAAGAAAATTTATTGCTCACTGAAAAAATTTCTTAATCCTCGTTGGGACGAAGGAGTTTGCAGAAAACCTGTGGATGTCAGTTATATCCTGCAGGATTTTGGAACAAGTACGTTAAACTCAAAATATTAATGTATATACTTTCTAGAAGTTTATCGGACACGAGAAAAGTTTTTATAACTTTACAAGAAAAGATGCAAAAGTACTTAAATTTCTAAAAGAAAATACAGACAAGTTCTTCTACGGTTACCCTGGGCAGACATTGATGAGAAAAGATTGCACTGCCGCAAGATAGACAAAGGGGAGAAAATCCTTTTCTTCCAATCAGTAAAATCCTACCAGATCTCGTAGAAAAAAAAACTTGTGAACTAAATATGTCAGAGAGTCCTGCGATGTTTCTTACCTTTACGAAGGATCAAAATATTTTTACACCCCTCACCCTTAGCGTTTAGTCTTTCTTACTTCTTTTCCTCCTTCCAGTTTTTTGTTTCATATTCTGTACTTAAATTTTATTAATTACATGAACATTCATAATAATCAAAAAACCACGTGACATAGTGGAATACAAATGAGTGATACAAATGCTTGATGACCGTAAGGTTCTGATTTACTTCAATAATCGTATACATCCAATATTACTTCAAAGTTAAAGTTGTCTCTATCGACAATGTTACGTCTCTCATACCAATAAAACATAATTAACTCAGCAAATTCACTTCCTAAACTATTAAATTTATTGCGGACCTATGATTTTCCGATCATTATATGACAAATTACCAACGGGGTATAGACTTTCGAGTCCGATTTTGTTCTTCCAACTACGTCACTTCCGTAAACAAAAACAAAATCTTCATTCACTTCCATAAGCAGAGTTTTCGCGCACAACATAAATTATACCTAACAGCCTTCTACATCAAAACTTTTAATATTAGTTTTATGATGTTCAACTTTTATTCTTCACCATGATCATCCAAAAGTGATCCTGTGGTCAAAAGTCTTGCACAACGAAGGTGAAATTTCGAACGGACGCCATTTTTAAAAAGTACATAAGAAAGCAAGAGAAAGAGATCTCTCTTTCTTTGTAGTTTTTAATGATGATATTCAAGATTATAGCATTAATCTACGTCAGAAGAACTAGAATTTTCAGTCTGTGGTGCAATACTTGAGCATTGAAAAGTAGGTTATCAAAACTGTGGTGATACCGCAAAAGAGAGAGGGAGAGAAATAAGTCAAAAAATGGTATATAAGACCCATCAACATGCAAAGTTATCATTCACAAAATACTATACTAATAACTAGTTCATTATTTAAAACGAAAAATATCTATTAACTCAATGATGAAAGTGTTATTTGTTGTTGCGTTGACATTATTTGCAAGTATGTTTCGTTTTTCACAGCAAAAGATGATATACAGTGATGCACTCACTCACTTTCTCTTTTGTTGTTTATAGTTGTTCACTATAGCACTGCCCTAACATGCTACTCATGTACCAATTGTCCAGATCCATTTAATCCTGCACAACCCGGTGTTAGGAATATCACTGCTGGTGCTGGTCAGTCTTGTAAGGTATTAGACAAATAGTATGCTTCTTTTATTTCGTTAAAAAATACAGTTATTCTTGCTGTTTCAGAAACAAAAAGGAAAAATCCTCGGATTTGAAGGTGTCAGCCGAACGGCAGAGGCATGTGGTACAAATAAGTGTGAAAAAGTTAGTCTTTTTGGTCAATCGTCAACCGTATGTTGTTGTAATACAGATATGTGTAATGGTGCGAGGCAAACAACAATAACAACATTAATGGTTGTTGTTATTGCATTGGTTATTGCAATAATGAATATGTAAAATGAACGCCTGTGAACTCAGTTTTTGTTTTAGGCTGAATTTTCAGCCTATTTTTTTGTAAACTAAATAACGTAATATTCAATTATAAATATTGAACAATACTATATGATCTAACCAGGGGCATCCGAAGTATAAGAAGCATGGAGGGGTTCTTCGATTTCGAAGTACTCGAAAAATTTTAAAAATGTGAGTAAACATCTGATTTGTCTACAAATACGCAAGTTATACAAAACGCTCTGAGACATAACGCCGGTAAATTGACACTGTAACGAGTTTGCGTTTGCCGCAAGGTCAAAAAGCGAAGATTTGCTTCTGCTTTCTCATGCAGTAACACGGATAGAGAGGACAATAAGGGCAAAAAGGACAGAAGGACAACAAAGACAATATGTTAAAATTCCTATCAAGAAAGGGTCGCGTGCGAAGGATAAAGAAGAGAAATATTAGAATTACTCAAGCATTGTTTGACTGATTGAAATTAACCAACGATGGCTAATTTCAACCAATCCATATAGAGACACTAGGACGCAGACGCAAAATGCCCTTAATACTCACAAACGGCCAACACTATCCACCATACGTTAACAGCTTTGACCCAGGCAACACGGCAAAAGCAGGTGTCGATTCAAGACAGAAATATCAATACTTTAGCACTAAACCAAAGGTCAGAGTCTTTCATCTTCATTTCCACATACTGTTATCTTTATATTAGCATATGCCAAATGAATGGTGCTGATTGCTGATCTCAATTCCAGAGCAAAAACTTTTCGGATTGGGGAGTAAAATTTCAAAACGCAGGAAGAGGGATCTGCTCTCTACTCGTGTTATCGGGACAATCCTGGATCTAGCAAGGCGTGTCATCTGGCGTTTTTCTCCATTAGTTACAAAAATGTAACATTTTCTCTTATCGTTTAAATAGCGAGATGGTGCTTATACCGTTTTCACTGGAGCCCTTACGTTTATACTACAAATAGTGAAAAATTTATTCGTTTACATTTCTTTTCAATACAAATTGTGCTGTTAGTCCGTATTTATTTGTTAGTATGCGGCTAACATGTGGAAAGGAAGTCCGTGAAGCACCAGCATGGCCTGCTTTTATGTAAGTCGACATGGGTAACAAAGTGATGAAAGAAAACCAGGAAAGGTCCGCCCGCTCATTCTCAACCATTAACTGAAGAAATGCGACCAGTAACCATTATCGGTTGTGCTTGTAATGGGTGAGTTCTGTGAAGAAATTCATCATTGTTCTGTTTCTAGAGCACTACAGTATCGGTTATTTTCTATTATTTATAACCGGCACATGTCTATATGTGACTTGAAAAATGACGGAACAGATGATCAGAATGACATACTCAATCCACTAAGGGCAAATAACAGATATTAAATTCGCCCTTTAAGTCAAGACGATGTAGAATTATGTGTGGTTTTTTTCTGGTTTTGGCGGTTGACCGGCAGCAGTGGAGAACTGCGAAGTATAAAGAAACACTCGAATTTATCGATTCACTAACATAAAATCAGATATTTCTTTGACAGTAGTAAACAGGTGGTATGTACTAACTCCTAATATAATTTTAGTGGGCGTTAGTATTATCAGTTTAGACTGCAGGTGGCTTTTAAAACGAACTGAAGTTATTTTTTCGTTATTCTGGAGCTGATAAAGCAGGTCCAGAATTACTTCAATTGAGATAATTTCGTAATCGCTGCATGTGTCTTAATGGAGAAATTCCAATCAGTACTATCAAAGTGGTACGCGCAAAGTAAAACAAGTTTTACTCAACGAGGAACACACACATTTCTGTTTGAAAATTAGCTTGTCTTATAGAGAATTTTTGTGTACTTGTCAGCCGTGTGTTTATCAAGTTGAGATGTCGTTTCTATATGGCTAAGAGTACGGTAATGTCGACTAAATTTCATGATATAAAATTATCATTGTGGTTATTTTTCCACGTTGCCTAGCTCTGAGATTATAAGCTATAGCTTCGTCGGGCATGATGGCTCTGTCTAACAAATACTTTTCGCCAAGTTTTTCTAATCCATGATTTAATTGTGAGAACCAGGGGTTGCATATTATCTGCTTTTTATTGCACCCTGTAGTAGCCAGTGCATAGACCAACTGTAGCCGGTTACCTCTATTCGTTTCGTTCTTCGCCATAGATGCGTAGATGACGGACGGGTCAAACTGAGTAGTGCAATTATCACTAAATATACTGCGTTGACCCAGTTCAGATGATTTAATCTTGTTGAGCGAAATTGTTTTTGAACATTCTTCGCGTCAGGAATATGTTTTTCGGTTTAAGATTTGAATTGGTTTTGGTAGTAGTTTTTAATAAAACGTGTGCTAAGAGAGACTTTTGTATTCTTGTGTCAGCCTAGATTAAATTCACTGCGTACGGGCCAGCCAGTAGATAGACTTAAACTTTTTAATGAAATTAATAGCCAATGTGTTGAGAAATAGTTTGGTAAAAATGCTTTTTTTTGTTATGTTTTACGGTTAAATAAAAAGCAGAGAAGAAGCGGAAAAAACAATGACTTTTTGTTTTAAATGTCACGCGAGATTTTGAATTTTATTATTTTAGTTCCTAACCGGTTGTCACACTTGTAAAGGTCCAGTAAAGGTCACTTTTTTATCCTCTTTTTCAGACCTGACGATAAAAGTTTCTGCGCTTTAGGAGCTCTCCTTTTGTGAGAAAACTGCATTTTAAGCAGAAAATGTCATGCAAGATTTTTTAAGTGAAAAATGTCCTGCGATGTTATTCATCGGCGGAATAACATGTTATGTTGGTGTTTTAAATTACAAATGGAGGTACGTTGATAAATTTAGCAAGTTCTATCACCCGATCCATTTGACATCTGACGGATTTGCTGAATGGCAAATAGTAACTCCTTAGGTGTTTGATAAATCTCACGTACTGTCAACTGCACTTTAGTGATTGCTTATGATGCTTTCTGTATCAACAGCTCTGCATGTCTGGGTTGGGTTGGGTTATCATCCGAGATTTAGTAATATTTGTTAACTACAGACATGATAACCCAACCTTACCCAACCTAGAGGTATAGAACTGATGATCAGTAGTAAGTTACGGCCAAACAAACATGACGACCCAACCTTACCCGCTACAGGGACAACGACATACTAGGAACTGATCTGCGCCTTGCTGTTGACAAAATTCTTTAGGAACTACTATTTGTCATCCTATGTGCTGAATATTGTGTGTTATGTGATAAGAAAAGGCAACCGAGAAAGAACAAGAAAGATTGTTTCGAACTAATTCTCATATTAATGTACTTTCCTTTGTAATGGCGTGCACTTCTTCTTGTGTTTCAAACGTCCAATGACCATTGTATAATATTTGACTACCTAAATAATTGTCGACTAGCTACTGTTTCAAATTCAAACCTTTCTATTAATGCTGGAAATATTCCAAAATCGTGTTTGCTGGAAAAACACGAAGAAAATGATCTTTTAAGACATTTTCAGTTATACGATTTATTACTAACTCACTTGAGCGATAATTCCACATATTCGGTTTGAATTTTCTTATTTGGACATTCTGTGTGAAAGTATTCACTTTCAATCCGGTATTTCTGAATTTGTTTGACCGAATAAAAAACGGACTGGTCCACCGAAGCGTATATATTAGAGCTGTGATTGTTTCGTGTAATCAAATTTTCATCCGATAGCTATTGAATTCGTCCGTAAAATCATTGGATTTTATACAATTTTTTAAATGTTTTTCAGATGACGAAACAACACTTCAGCGAAGAAACATATCAGTGGTGCCGTTATAAAATCGTTATATAGTAAAGTCGGTTTTAAAACTTAAATATTTCGTTCAAAAGAAAACTTCGTTTGTAGAATGTGCGCGCATAGAAATGTAAAATTTAGAATACAACCAAAATAACTGAAAAATCTATTTAATCCACTTCTGTCTTTGTAATGAATGTTTCGTCTTCAAGAACCTACAGAGAAATAGATCATTTTTAATGTAATAGAGAACTAGTAGGTGAACGGGCGTTAATAAACCATGTGGAACCGGTTGTTGAACTCCCCCTCACTTGAAGAGAAAGTGACAGTTATAAACTAGTTCTTCAACGCCCGTTTTATGGACTCTGCCAAGCGGGCTTTTGATCTCCGTTAAATGCAAATTTGTGAACGGGTGTGGAACGGACACAGTTGAGCGGACAAAAGTCTAAGTGAATTTTCGACTACTACACGCATGATTCAACTTTTGAGAATGTGATCCTCAAGACAAGGAAGGTATATAAACAAGGAAATCAGGAACAGAAAAATGACTTTATATCGCTGCTTATGCTTTATTTTCACTAATTAAAGTAGGTATCCTTGTCTCCTGATACTAATGCTAGATGAGAACTGGCACGAAGTACATCTGACAATTATCCATAATTTAATAAAACTATATTGCGACGACTTACTAGAACAATAAATCAGTCGCTTTAAGAAAGATTGCGAAGAGAGCCTTTTTCACTATTAGTACAGTTCATAGTGAAAGCTATTATTTCATTGTTCTATGATCAATAGTCAAGCCTGTTGTCAGTTTCAGTTGCAGATTTTGTAAGATTATTAACATCTTTCACTCCCTTAACAAGTTATCAAAAATAATATTTTGTTACTTTTCATTTTTTTTGCGTTTTTATAGCGACAGTCATATGTCATCAAGACAGCTATCGATACTAACAAGTTTATTTTAAGAGAAAAGAGAAAGACTCCACCTTTATTGTTTGTTAATATTATTTTATTTTTACTTAATTAGCTGGATATATGGACGATAGTAAGCATTAAAGAAGAAGATGATAAATACGGAAAATAGTTTAGTTTATTTAAGAACTGGTAATGGTGTATACCTAATCTTGGCCCAAGATTAGATATACGGTAATCTTATTCACATCTCTTAAACCTTTCAGTTGTTCAGATGTCTTTCAGTTGTTCTGTACTTTAAAGGTTTCATTTAACTTATTCACTTCTTAATAAAATTCGAGTTTTAAAGTTGGATATCTGTGTCCTCGTGTTTGTGAATATGTTGATTTTAATTTTCACTAGGAATAATTAAAGTTTTTATTCTACTAGGAGAATTTGAAATTTTATTAACAGATGTTATTCGAAAATAATTTTTTAACGTACGCTTCTGTGGAGATCTTTGGAGAACCAATTGATAGCTCAAACACTTCAAGTATGAATACTTCCGTTTTTCTTCATGAATCGTTAATCCAAAATATCCTCTTCAGAATGAAACCGAGTTTTATCACAACTTGAGTTTCTAGGCTCTTTCCATTTAATGTTAGAAATTCCCCATTCTCTGGAAAAGTATCAGAAAGGGTTGAAAACTTCAGAATGTACATTATTTAGCATATTCTATATCTCGTTGATAAGAAATCCAGCATCTAGTTTACAAAATCGTATGATTTTTCGAAAGGATTTCTACAAAACGTTGGATCAAAACACCAAGAGGAAACGCACACGGACGAGATATACAAGGATTAGACTTGAATATAACAAATAACCTTTCTTTCACTGCTAAAATTCAAAATGTTTTTTTCTGGGAACTTACCGAAACTGGCTTAGCGCCATTACTCAATTTCAAACAGACAACTTAGTTTTATTTATTTCTTCTTTATCATTATTATCTATTTTATTATTTTTTAATTCCATTCGAATATCGAATACTATGTTATTGTGCGTTAGATTGTACAAATGCGTGAGAGATAATGACATTTTCATTAGACTATGTGAATGAATTAGACGCACAGTATACAGTTATCTTTCTTGCTTTTCTATACACTGGTATAACCTAGAACAGCATAGATCTAAAATATAGCGTTAATCGAATATATGCAAGCATAAGAAAAGGATGAATCGAGTGAACAATTTATTCAAATTCTCGGCATGCTTATTTGTGTCACTTCAAAGCTCATGCGTACAGACCTATACATGGCGATGAATCAACACAATTTAATGTTTTACGTATATCAATTAATTTTTCTTCACGATGGCATATTTTGTCGAGCACAAGCGACAATAATTTTAATGATTGATAACAGTACTCCTTTATTACGTTCAATTAATTCAGCTCGTTCTTTATCCATCAATGAAGCGATTGATAATGATGGTTGTTCAAATGTGCGTCAAAAATTATCAGCACACATCGTTGATCCTCTATGAAATTGCGATTTCGAGTGACTATTAGCTATTTTTGAATAATGTTTGAAATATTTATATAGAAAACACGCTGTTTCAACAAAAATGCCTAGTGATTGACCGAATACGTTGGGAAACGATATACAATTAATACAATAATGTCCTTCAATATTTCAATATATGGCGAATAACCAAAAAATGAATTTTCAGTTTACAATTTTAATTGAAAATAATGACTTCGATCTTCTTCTTTCAATGTTGGAAATTTTTATTTTTGCCTTATTCATACACCATTTGATAGAGCCCGACGAGTTGATTCAAATTATCATAAATCATATTTCTTCGTCTAACTTTTCGAAAGTATTTTTCTCGGATTTATCATTAAAAACTGAGTATGAGAATGATGTTTGATCGAGATTGAAGTCAAAGATCTATCCGGTATGCACGTCTTGGACTTCTGTTAAAAGTTCCTAATCAATTTTGCAAACCTATCTAGTTTCTTTTGTGAACAGATGAAGCCGACTTTTTATTTCATTAGAACCCCCATTAAATGAGCTTTAAACGTACGTATGCTTTCTTTTTAAATTTGTTTCGTTCCTGAAAAAGTACATTTTTTCTGAATCAGGAGCGAAAAAATCGGAATTCTGCCCGTAATTCTCGATTTTCTCCACCAGAACTGACATTGTATGCAGTAAAAATACCGTATTCAGGGGTAGCGTCGAAAACCGTGTCGAATGATGTATGTTCCGAAATTTTTCGTTGATTTCATTTTTTGGCGAAAATCTCACGAGGGAAGGCCCCCAACTGTCAAATCGCTTTTGACGTAAAACTTAGTGTCAACTTAGCGACAATCGGTAACCGAGCATGCTGATTCTGAATATGACGATGGTTTTGCCAACGAGTCTTTGGAGACCCCGATTTCTGAAAAACTGGGTTTTCGCAATGAAAAACATTTTTGATCAAAAATTTGTTTTGATCTGTACAAATGAAAGCGCATGCTCCAAAACCTAAGCAAAACTATTTTTTTAAGGTTTTGGAACGATTTTGAACAATTTTTAAAGGGTCAAAACTCAATACCACCGCCGAAAAACAACATTTTATTGCGCTCGCTGTAATAAATAAACATGTGAAAAATAGGTAATCGAATGCACTGATTCAGAAGATTACATTCATCTTTCGTTATCAGATTGTACAGCCATCAGCTTTTTAAGCAACAGTTTTCGATGACATCGAATGGTGGTTATGATAGTGTGCGCTAGACATTTGTTGTAAGAATATGAGATATATCATAACTATTTGGACTTCCATCCGAATGTTAAGAACATTATAGATGAATTTTTATTGCTCACTTATATGTTGAAAACACCGCTTACAGTTTAAAGTTGCCAAAACAGAACATTAGGAAATTACGAGGCAACATATGAAGGTTCAAAATTTTAAAGTTTAACGTAATTTAAAAGTGATGGTATCTGCCAGATTTTCGGCCATTTGACGCTCGTGGAATGTCACTAGAGACGGCTGGTTAATCGTTAAACTATTTGCTAATAATTCATTCATAGTCGAAATGACATTATGTCTAACCCAAAAAAGCGTGATTAATGAAAGAGCAAACGTGCCTTTCTCTACTAGTAAAATAGCTCTTATTCTTGTATATTTAATGGCAGAAGAGACTACTATGCGTGCCTTATCTCCATCTATTCGTCTTACATTCTTCCTTCTTTTTCACTATGTTATTCATCTTTGATTCCTCGATATTATTCACTTTCTAGCATATCTTCTTCTCTTTCTAAATGTTGCACTTGGTTGTTTACATGCTAGTTTACAGTTTATTGCACTTTGAAGCAGATTCACTCAAAAGCAAATTCTATTCTCTTCTTGATACAGAGGTAACACGTAATAAATTAAACTTCACACGATGTCATTAGAAAATTTGGTGCTTGCTCCGCGCTGAACCAAATTGGATAAAAATTGGGCACCAAATGCAAAATTTGTCGGTGAATCCGACAGCGGGTTCTTTATAATTACATCTTCACTTCTTTTCTGGTGTCGACATAATCAACGTGGTTTTTGCCTAAATTTTACTTTTCTCATTGGTTGAAAAAAAGACGCCACCGACAAATTTTGCATTTGGCGCCCAATTTTTATCCAATTTGGTTCAGCGCGGAGCAAGCACCAAATTTTCTAATGTAATAGAGGAAGATTCTTTTGTTTTAAAAACATCTGGATGTCCGAATACTTCTTTTAACTGTTTCTATTGTGTTTGTTGTATCTTCAGGAGGATAATGATGCTGATACTCATTCATGTCAAGCTAATCAATCTATTATTCCATCAGATCAACTGCATGATTTAACTAGTTCATCACATTCTCAATTTACGCATTTCATTCAGGTAAAACAAAAAGGCTCAAAAATCAGACTAAAACAGATTTTCATGAAATAATGATTAAAAAATCGATTAGATGCGAAATCTTGATTAAACTGAACATAATTTTGTATTTTAATCGATTTTTTTCCTTATGAAGTCTATATATTCGATCATAAATTTAATCGATAAAAATCACATGTTTTTTGGTCTTTTTTTTCATATCGGACGGCCGGCCAGCAACAATTACGCCCTTATATTAACAACTTTTTCTCCCCTTCGCCTGTCTTTTGGTGGAAAGACAATTGGTTGAAAAAAAGGCGCCAATGAGAAAAATAAAATTTAGGCCAAAACCACGCTGATTATGAAATTGTTATATATATATATTCATCTTTCTTTTCTTTGCTATTTCCGTTCTAATCCTCACTCATCGATAGAAAAAAACAATGGCCGAGAAATAGGTCGATCTTTGGGAGATTTTCCAAATATACTTTTTCTTCCCGATAAATTATTACATTTACTGTTCTTTTCTTTATAGGATCCAAATGTCCATTTTAAAGTCAGTTCTATGCTAAATTCAAGAACTGACTTAAAAATGGGGTCAAGGTGCTTTATCAAACGAAGAATATTGGTCCAAATTAAAAATACTTGTTGATATTGGAAAAATTGCATCAAATGAGAAATGATAATTAGTGTGATTTTTCTTCATCAAAATCGTTTTTTTCCATCTTTTCATTTTGCAATAGTGTCCTTCTTATCGTTAGATTCTTTGTACGGCGTTGATCAATGTCTGATCTTTTTTTATCTTTCATGGTCACATCTATTTTTTTGTCATTGCTCTTGATGATATTCTTATTTGGGTCTTTCATCATCTTGATTTCTTTTCTTATCTTTGATCAAGTTCAATGATTGTTATAATAATGTCTACAATTACAAGAAAAAACTGTATAGACCTCTTCAACACCTCACTTTATAGACCGTTACCCGTCACTTTCTAACAGAACAAAGGTAACTATTCGATGCAATAATCCTTTTTCGATGCAGACCTCATCCAATCAGTTCAGGTCGCATATGAACGATTTTCAGGATGAAAGCACCTTCACCCCATTTTAAAGTCAGTTCTTGAATTTGGCAATTGGAACATTTGCATCCTATGAAGAAAAGAAAAGTAAATGTAATAATTTATCGAGAAGAAAATGTATATTTGGAAAATCTCCCAAAGGTCGACCTGTTTCTCGGCCAGATTTTCATCCTTACATTCACCAGCAATTTTTGAAAAATGTATTTGGCTGTAGAGGTGAGATTCACAACAAAGTTCGTCACTCATTTTCGAGTGTTTTAGGTACAAAAATTGGGTTTTGTTGACTGCGTGTATTTTTCTCACTAAAATAGATTTCTTATCAAAGGTGAAGTCCGCATAAGAACGGCGATCGGCCCACTAATAATAACCGCTCCAATCGATCTAAACCTCATCAGAATCACAACCGATTATCATATTCGATGATTTCGACATTGTTGCATGAAAACAACAGTCAATTTAAACAAAGCCCCATAGCAGCAAAACTACCCGGAAAACGCTCTTAGGGCTTTGTCTAAATTGACTGTTGTTTTCATGAAACAATGTCATAAAGAGCTCGGAGACGTCTCATTTTGTTTAGAAATGTTTGCTCTACACGACGCAGTTGTTTGAAATTAATTTTTAGATAGAACTGGAAGACTTGATTTTGTAAAACTTTAGTTTTCCAGAGACCCTAGTTTCAAAAGCTTTGGTAGAACTTTTCCATATAGCACCTCAGATCGGAACTTTCATCAGTAAATCTTTTTGCAAATTTGTTCTAGCTATTATGGTCAACGAGAAATATGAAAAATAAGAGTGGCGCACAACCATGGGGTCCACTGTGGGATTAAGCGGCTAAGTGTTGAATACACAAAAACCTCTCCCAGACTTCGTTAAGTTTGCTATTAACACATATTGTAGAACTTTTCACGGCGCATCGAATGATGTATGAATGATCAGAGATTATCTTTGGTTTCATGGGAAAAAGTGAACAATAGTTCCCTTGACATAGCCTTGATCTATGGAAAAGTCTAGTATTAAGCTCATAAAACCTGCTGTCAGGCTTTGTTAAGTTTCTTATTAACGCATACTGTAGAGCTTTTCATGGCGCATCGAATGATATATTGCGCTAGGCTTAATATGGGACGGTTACTGAGAAATTTTGATTTGACAGTTATACTGTAGATGCTAAACCGTTGTTTGGTTTCAAGTAGATGCTGTCGGGTATATTCGACTGTAAGCGCTCGGAAGGGTCGAAATTATCGAATATGATAATCGGATGTGATTCTGATGAGGTTTAGACCGATTGGAGCGATTATTGTTAGTGGGTCGATCGCCGTTCTTATGCGGACTTCACCTTTGATGTCTCTTTAGGTAGCTTAGCAATGTTACACAAAGCAGCAATATGTTCGGTTTTAAAACCAATTTCGTGTTGAGAATGGTAATTTGTTGTTGAGTAATAATGAAACGAAGTGTGGGTAATTGAGTTGATAATAAGTACTGATTAGCATTTTGAATAAGCTCTAGGACGAAATGTGATTGGTCAGAGTAAAGATCATTTGAAAGTTTCTCTAAACTTCGTTCGATCATTCCTTGAAGATTCGAGACTATTTGTTGACCGGATGAATCGAAACCACTGTTTCCACCAAACCACGACGAATTATTTC
>CAJNOQ010006347.1:0-13764 GCA_905250885.1 Didymodactylos carnosus
TCTAATGATATTGACAGCAATATTCGCTATTCTGGTTCGGCTATTGATGCTGCTAGAATATGTAAAGGAGTAAGAAATGTGTATAATACTTTCCATAACAACAGAAAAATCGAATTCTATGTTGATTATGATCTGTCATTGTGTTATGTTGTTTATTCTTTCATTGTTCTCTCTTATTCAAGTTTTAGTGTATAAGTTCTATATTTTGTCGTTATAGATATGCAATGATTGGGGGAAAATAAAAGGTCTTGATCTGAACATCCGATATAATGCTCTAATAAAATTAACAAATGTAGGTTTAAAAATAATACTTATCTGTTTGTTCTTTTGTTACTTTTGTTGTTCAGACAATGTGCGAACAATGTCGACAATATGCGAGACGAATATCACAAAAATTATCAGAAAATGGTTACTATCCTGATTTAAATCAAACACAATCGTTTAATGTTTCAGAAAAAGTGAATTAATTTTTATTTATTTATTTTCAAAGAGAAAATTTTTCAATTTTTCAGCTATGTATTCTGGTCAATGACATTGAATATGTTAAACGAAAGGTTCTATCATCATTACCAGAATTATTACAATTTCGATTGATCATACAAGAAATGGATACCCATTATTCAAATTCTGATTTTAGTAAAACAGAAGACACATTAAACCGTCTAATACAAGTGGCATCCAATGAAATGGCCAATGTTATCGATGAGATATTTGATCAAGTGGTTGCACTTGTTTATGGAGCACTGGAAACAAAAATACGAGCCTATTATAAAAGTGAAAAAATATCTAAAGAAGATGTAGTATTCTCTTTCTTGTGTTTTATTGTTAAATAAACTAATTTACTTATATTTTTCTTTTAGTGTATCACATCACTCATATTGTATATCGATATAAATTTGAAAATTTTATATGTTGGATTAGAAAAAGCACAATATACAGGAATAGCGGGTACTGTAAGGTCAAAAACATTTCAATATCTAATACAAACATTACCGCAGAAAGTTTGTTATTCCTAATTTATAGAAATAGTATCATAAACATAATATTGTTTCATTTAAGGAGCCACCAGAATATTATCAACGAGTATTATTGTCACTTGATCAATTAAGACAATATTTTGATGAAATATGCTTACCAGTAGAAGCTCAACTTGAAGAAGTTAAAACGTTTAGAAGGCGTTTGGAATCTTATGCATTGACAACTGATCAGTTACAATTAAATTATTTTGAAGAAATGTTGGATAATACATCATTTGTAAATATTAGAACTGATACGTGTATCTCTATCTCATCTCGACTAATATCTACTACGTTTTAGCTTAAATTATCCTCCGTATATGGTGAAATATTGTTTAAAGTGGCTTATGAAGAGAAAGGCGACTTGATTGAATTCAATATAAAAAGTATGTTTTTTTCTTTTCTTTCTTGTTTTAGGAAAAAATTTCTTCTTTCGTTCTAGTATTATCTTGTAAAAATTTGCCTGTGATGGATTATTTGTTGCGTTCATGTGATCCGTATGTTATCATAGAGTTGTTACCATCAAAACCATCAATACAGTGCAAGACAGCTAAATTAAAAGAAAATATTAGAGGCAAAATTGTCAGTATTCTAAACATCGTTATTGAATTTACCGGGATGTCGTCATCTTCAACCGTTCTTTCAATTACTTGTCTTGTTTGAGCCACAAAGCCTTCTAATATAAACGGCATAATGGGTTTAAACCATTCTGGATAATGAATAATGGGTAATTGCAATCCAATTGTTTTCCAATATCTGAATTTATAGAACAAAAGATTTTTCTTTTGAAAATACAATTTAAGGGACCCACCGCCCCTCCGTGATAATGACCCTCGGACAAAAAATCCGTTCTGAGATAAGCACACGGAATGATAGCCTGAAGTGTCTGCTTTCAGAATCGATATCCTTTTTTGGTTACAGAAGTGATTTTTTCTGGGAGCTCCGAAAAACCGGAATAGTTTTTCCCTAGATACTTATGCAATTAAATTCTTTTCTCAATGCGTATATTGTAGAACAAACTTTTCTGATCAAAATAAGACATTGCAGAACTTTGTATAATCTGCATGAAAAAGTTACAGGCATTTCCCTAAAAGCCCTAAAACTGAGCATTTTATACAGCGTTTAATACCGCACCTTGTCCACATGTGAATTACACCTAAAGTATTTCCCAAAATGTTTTAATATACTTCAAGCAAAAGAGTTAGGATTTGTTTTATTTTAAACTAGGCACCTAGCTACATGAACTGACCGGCGCCAATTTTTCAACTAGGTTTTTGTCAAATTGAGGATTTGTAGAAAACTAGGAAGCGTTTTTCGGGTTTTTGAAGTTTTTGGTTGTCTGCAAAACGAACAAAGATCTAATTGAAAAATCGGCGTCAGTCAGCCCATGTAGCTAGGTGTCTAGTTTAAAATAATACAGATTCTAACTCTCCAGCTTGAAGTATATTAAAAAATATTGGGAAATACTTCGGAGTCCTTTTTGCACCTTGATCTCTGAAAAACTTCTAAACCGTAAGACTTGCAGAGAAAAAAATTTTTTAATTGCCGTAACTAACTCATTGTGCCTAACATTTCTGGAAAGTTTCGTCAAGATCGGATGTACGGTGTAGGAGATCATTTCTGGGGAGGGAGGGGGGCCCTTAAGCAAGATGAAGAAAAAGAAGCAGAATTAATACCATAAATTGTTAGTATATTGGTTAGTTAATTAACAATACCGTTCGTCCATTAAACTACGTAATCCATTAACAATGGTTTCTAGTTCTACATAGAATGTACTTAATACATAGGAGGATTGAATTAAATTAGGATCGTAAAGAGAAGTAGTATCATTCAGCAGAAGTCTCGAACAGTCGGTTACATCTTGTAGCTGTATGGAATATAATATATCTCTTGATTTTGCAGCAAGCTAGAATAAGAAGTCTTACTAAAGTAGATTATTTTGATACAATTAGACAATATACTACAAAAACAAAATAAAAACACTTTACCAAATCAGCAGCTCCTTTCTCTTCAAAAAAGCATATCTTTATATAACGAACATTAATTCGATCAAATATTTTTTCATATTTGTTCGAATATCTCATTGATTCTGCAAATTTCTGAACAAATTTAACAAACTCTTTTAATATTTGTAATATAGTTGACCGTGTATTTTTAAATTCAAATGTTTCGGCAATATCATTCTAAAATAAAATGATATAAATTAATAATAGAGTAAACAAAACATGTGTAACATCTATGCCTGAAGACGCTTTTTCATTGTTTTATTTAAACATTGTTTCATATTTGTTTCAGTTGAACAAATATTTAAATCAAAAATAATGGCAATAGTTCTAAAAATAAATATTAAATAAGTATAATACCAGATATCGTCGCATTTGTCACTTGCATACTCCACAAGTGTTTCAATCTCTTCAATACGTTCATCTGATGGTAAAAACCATGGCGCATCAATAACGACACGTTTTTCGTAATGACGAATAAATTCTTGAAATATTTTATCAAACGCTGTTTTCTATAACGAACTTTTAACATAAAATTAGATATTGAATCTATCTTTTTCTCTTACCTCATAATCTGTAAAATCTAAATCAGGCGTTTTTGAAATATTTATTTCTTGAACATCAGATCGTTGATGAATAAGATCAGCAAATATTTTTGTATATGTATGAATTATTTTTTGACTAATCAATGTTGAATATTTACCGCCAGGTCGAAGTTCCATAATGACAAGTAATTTACTTTGATGAAAGGAAAAATTCAAGATATAAACGACCTTTACACCAACCTTTATCCTCAGTCACTTACATTAGACTCTCTGATAAAGAGGGAATATTGTATAAAACTCGAACTTGCGTTAATACACCATTCGATAACTCGTCTAATTCACCGTTCCATTGAGCTTGTTTTCCTGGCTAAATATTAGAAACTATATTTCTAAAGACAATTTCGATATAAGCTTTTAACTAACGTTCTTAATACAATCGTCCAATTCATGTTGAAAAACAAAACAACATAACTGATGATATTCTTCAATTAATAGTGGTGGTTCGAGTTCATCACTCATTATTAAACCACATTCAGATAAACTAATACTTGACTGTTCTGAATCAAGACCTTAAACACGAAAAATAAAACGGACAACATTTTCATTCCACATTTGAAAATACTGTAAAATGACTAAACGTACTTGAATAAATTAGTGATCGCCCAGTTGAACTATCACTCTGTTTTCGTTGTCGATAACTGTTATGCAATATACCTGCGCGAGTAACGAGAGATGAATTGAAACTTGAACTTAAAATTCCATTTCGTCGACGAAACCGAAAACCGTCATAACGTTTTTCGCCATCTATTGCGTCCTTCTACAGTAGATGAGTTATCGTCTACATTTCTGCAAATGAGTAACATCTGTACTACTGTCGTTTTCAAAATAGAATGTGTGCGACTGTAAGTTGAATAACTCCGAGACTTCAATAGCTGCGGATCTGTGGCTTTCACCATCGGGTAGCCACGTCCTTGGGACATAGATATACGTGAAAAAAAATATTTTTGATAGGATTTTGCTAGATTTTCTAGAGAGTCTCTGGCAAACCAGGTGCATAAAGATAGAAGGTTTGATGGAATTTCGATTTTGGGGTATTCTTTCGATAGACCAAAGAGTTTTGTACATTTCTATATAGCCCTCGCATTTTTCTGACCTTGCAAACGAGCGCTAGACTCAATATGCAGAATCCACCAAAACGCATTTTTCAGCTAATTAAAGACAAAAACTTCTCAGGAAAACAGACAGTACGCATCGATATATAGATTTTAGGACACGCCGATCATCGTGGCAGNTTTTGATCAACTGAGAATTCGTTACCTTTCGGCATGATCAGTCAAAATTGTGTGTGATTTTAGGACACGCCGATCATCGTGGCAGGGTTCCTTTTATGTTAGTCTGATTGAAACCTGTCAATTTAAGCTTGGCTCTATCAAGTGCCATAACTACAGTTGCTATTAGGGGTCTTGATGACTAGACAGGAAGACAAAATGATATCTTAAGTAACGTAGAAGTTGTAGAAATATTACAGATTGTGATAGATGTTAGAGTGTATCCATCACCCAGACATCGGCACGCGTTGCATCTTCTCTTCTGTTTGGTGGTCTCGGCTTCTGCTATGCTCTATCGCATCGCACATATAGTCCATTGTCCTCACACGCCGGTGGTGCCCGTTGCATCATCCTCTGTTTTGTTCTGTTGCAACTCATATATAATCCAGCATTGTCTCATTTCATACGTGCTATATGTAGTGGCGATTTCTTTGCAATAAATCACTACGCTACACCCACCGTCCTCCATCCGATATTTCTAGTTAGTCACGCTCTCGCTAGGTGCATCCGCTTACAATAGATCACAATAGATCATTCACTATCACACACAATTTTGACTGATCATGCCGAAAGGTAACGAATTCTCAGTTGATCAAAAGACGATTTTCTTCCGTGTCATCGATTTCGTTGAACGCGAGAAGGAAGGTTCGATTATTCCGCTAAACAACACGATGGCTCGACTTACTACCATACTCGGAATTAGCGAAACCTAGCTTGGCAATTTGAAACGGGAGCTAGCCAAGCAGGTGCAACAGCATCAACAGCAGATGGAAAATGAGGCTACGCGCTCGCGCCGTCGAACGACGTCTGAAAGGGTACCCGCGAAAGACCATCGCAAGCGACGATATTCGGAAGTGGCTTCGAAAAGTTTTGTTGATATCCATTCACGATGAACATCCTGACTGTTCAGTCCAGTCTGAGACGAGTCTGTGGCGCCATTTGAGCAGACTTGACTTTGTCTACCAACGAACAAGTAAAGTAAACGTACCTCTTGAAGGGATATCGTTTGTCGCGCAACGAGCCGCCTACTTTCGCCGCATTGTTGATCTGCACGAGGACGGTGCACATCTCTACTATTACGATGAGACTTGGTGCAACGTTGGCGAAGAGAAACCCCTTACCTTGCTCGTCAAGCCAAATAGAATGTTTCACTCTATTTGGCTTGACGAAGGTTCGACTTCGAAAAGGCGATGGCAAGGGAAAGCGAGCGGTTATTTCGGCTATGATTGACGAGAGTGGATTTCACAAAGAATCGGTCGACATATTCATTTGCGATACCGATCATTCGATGAATTCAGAACACTCTGTCGATTGGATCGATAAGGCTGCCTCGCATCTCCATTTCATTCACGGCCCAACTCCCGTGTCGCGATCATTATTGACAATGGCACGTGGCACAATGAGCTTACAGACAAATCCAAACCATCTAAGCGGTCATGGCGCAAGGATTAGCTGCAGCAATGACTCAAGGAATGTGAAGTATGACGCAAAGTTTACGAAAGCTGAGCTGCTGGAGGCTGCTTTCTCAAATGTACCTCCTATGCGCTACAAAATCAACGCGGCGTCAATGATCTTTAATGTTGAATTGGTGCGTCTACCGATAAAGCACTGCATTCTCAATCCAATCGAATTGGCGTGGTCCCAGCTCAAAGATTACGTCCGCTCCAACAACACGTTCTTCCGTCTGAACGACATTCGCTCTCTTTCCGAAGAGTACACTGTACTCTAAGCAAGTTGCTGCTCTTGACAGCGAAACTGTTTGCCGCTTCATTGACCACTCTCGAACGGCGAAAGAAAAGTTCCGCGCCGCCGATGCCTTTCTGGAAGAGACAATAGAACCAGAACTTGTCGAAGACGATGATCAAGATCTGAATCCTGATCGAGACACTGACTCCTCAGACGAAAACTACGATATCGATGCCTGAACTTCCTGTCTGTTCATCGTTAAATAGCTTGTGGAAATACTTTCAATAAACCACGCTTATTAAACGACGCTATATAATCGATGCTGGCGGTCAAAGATCGTCTCACACAGGATAGCAGGAAAATACAAATGCGTAATGTCTGTTTTCCTGAGAAGTTTTTGTTTTTAGTTAGCTGAAAAATGCGTTTTGGTGGATTCTGTATATCGAGTCTAGCGCTCGTTTGCAAGGTCAGAAAAATGCGAGGGCTATATAGAAATGTACAAAACTCTTTCGCACACATTCGCACACATTCTATTTTGAAACAGTACCTATATGTCACAGTTAAGGTTAGAAATCAAACCAGATCAGATTTTTTATGTGTACTAGGATATATTTCTAAGTTGTACATGCTGTCTACTATACTTTGAGGTGTTATTTTACTAGGAATGAATCATTATATCTATTCAGATATGGAACTAGAAAAGTCCTCATAACGGATAATACCAATATTTTTTGTTATAACATAATTCAGTAAAGATACTAACAATCGATTAACCGACGTTTTAGCGCCCGACATTTGAGCGCCCGACACTTGAGCGACCCCGACATTTGAGCAACCGACATTTGAGCAACCGACATTTGAGCGACCGACAGTTGAGCGACTCCGCAACTTGAGCGACCGACACTTAAGCGACCGACATTTGAGTAATAACGACCGTTCAGCACCAAGTGCTCACCCTCACCCACCCTTACCCTACACAGCCTCACCCTCAGATCTCCAAATAATTTAATTCAAAATCGGACGACAAAAAAATTGTTCTGATCATCGTTATCGAAGTGAATAATCATTCGACTTTCCTGATCGGCAAAAAGTCATATTGAAAAATGTCTAATGTCGGGGTCGCTCAAATGTCGGATGTTCTTATGTCGGCGCTCAAATGTCGGTCGCTCAAACGTCGGTTGACGCATTTTATGCGGATTAAATCGATCTTATTTTATACAGCAAAGGTTCAGATTTATCGATTTTGAAACCATCTAAATCGCCAGCTTTATATTGATATAGACGTAATGCATCGTTGAGCGATTTTTATCATTTAGCAATGGCAGTTAAGCCTGTGGCTTCAACTTCAGATCTTATACGTTTATGATTGATTACTTGTTGAACGAACACCGTGACTATGAGATTCTTCGGTTGAAGATGTAATGACATAAAAATTACGATTAAGGTAGCATATCATGCGTTTATATCTTCGTCAATATGCTCATTTCGTTCGTTAACAAAATGATGTAGCCGACCTAGAAACATGCGCAAACGATCGGGCTTCGTTATTTTTTATACGAGAAGACTGCTAAATACCGGTGACGATAGTGTCGATAAACTGAAATTGAATTGCGTTAGAGATGCTGGATCGCGAGACGATGATGATTGATTAGTATCAGGCACCATTGCACTGTAAAAAATAAAGTGTGCTCGCTAGTGTGCATTTCGAGTCCAAAATGATGTGCGAATTGTCACGTCGTAATCTGAATTTTTATCTTGCGTTTCTCTATGGAAAAAAACGGAAGAATTATCCTTTTCTTCGGTCTTTTTTCTCGTTCTGCTTATGCAAGCTATATGTGCAATTCCAGTGTGTTACAGGCACACTGAACAAGCCGTTTTCAGTGTGCAAAAAAAGTCCAAGTTCACTGTGCCCTGGGCACATTTTATTTTTTACAGTGTGTGGCCGGAATCATGTAAATTGTGTTGATGTCAGAAAAGAAGTCCGAACAAAATTAAAAGAAACCTGCTGCCGGATTCAAATACTGCACATATTTTTACATACATAAATATAAATACATAAGGCAAATACAGTACCTCTAAGGACCCATGCGCTGAACCATCTATCCTTTATGCAAGCACAGTAATTCTTTTAAGTGTCTCTAGGTACAGTGTATTTTGATCAGAATATATTAGAGTACATCAAGCCCGTGCACATTTTTAGACAACAGGTACGACATTCAGAATATATCGCGTCTGACACCTCTCTTATCCTATCGTATTTTGGCTGCTAATGGTCAGGTGATCGTATACAACATCGGCAGAATGAATGTTACATCTTCATTTAGTCGACAATGATGCATATGGAAATATAACTTTTGTATTAACAATTTTATTTGTATGCGTTTCCAGTGTACTGTTGTTAAATGTTTTGGTTGCTTTATTTAAGTATGTTGTCGTTTAATCTCTTCTTCTTCAAACTAAATGTTTTGTGTTTTACTTCTGCAGTTCATCGATTGAAGATGTGGCTGATGATGCGGATGATAAATGGGCATACCATCGATTTTCGTTATTGAATGAATATCAGGATAAATCGACATTACCACCACCATTTAGCTCCATTTATTATTTCTTGAGAATAATAATATGGGTCCGTCGTAAATTATTGATTTATAAACAGAAACGACATAGTACGTCAGGCGTTGGAGTATCATCACTTTCAGACTCAAGATAATTATTACGTTCCTTGTTTTTTTACCAGAATATGTTGATTATGGTACACTCAGTAGTAGCAGTGATTTAAAACCAGGATTAGATAATTCAATTGTTTTTAATGGTGTCGATCAAATACAAGAATCAGGTATTGTAAATAAAGTGTCAATTAATTTTCGTATTGCACCAACCGGCAAACATGCTAAAATAACTCTGTATATAATTACACCAACAAAATATCCTGATAAATTTATTATTGAAAGTGAGCATAAAATTTCATCGGCACAGATTAAATCATCATCCGGTAAACAAAGCATTAGCATCGGTGAGGATATACAAGTTCGACCTAAGCAATATCTTGGTATTAGTTTTGACCATTATTCTGGTTATCCATATAGTACTGAACGTAATCAGTACTGTTTAAATTATAAGAAGTATGAACTTCATAAGGATCTATTATTTATAAATTGTCCTAGCAGGGGTCTCACATTCAGTTTTATAGTAAAACCATGTACGTACAAATTATGTTTTTTATTAAAATATTCAATAAAAATATATTTATTTGTATTTAAGCTACATCTGAAAGAGAAACAACTAATAAAACAAAAAAGAAGCATCCTAGTATGCTTTCTTCCTGTAAGTAACTCTTCAACTATTCATATAACAACAAAAACCTGTAATTTCTTTCTTTTTAGTTCCACCAAGCAGCAAGGAGCATAGGGATATTTTAAAAGAAAACAGCATTGCACAAGATTATTGGCAATTGGTAATTAGAAAAATTAAGAAAAAAGAAAAATCTCAAATGACAAACGATATCAGGCAGAAGATTCTACATGATCAAGATGGTGAAATAGTAGCGGAAGATGATACACTAAAAAAGATGAAAAAGACATACCGAAGTAATAAAAAACGTACAGAAGTGTGATGTGAGAGAAGATATTGTATTTTTACTGGGTTTTTTTAACGATTTTATCATAATCTTAGCTACATAATTTGGTAGGGCGAAGGTTTAAAACGAGAAACTGACTGTTTTTTTTTTCTTTATGTGATATACGTAGCTATTTGGTTTTTAAAAAGCCCTAGTATTAACATTTATCTGTAAAATACAAAGAGACTTGTAGCACTTCTACTCGGAAAAATATAGTCACTCTACGGTGTGAAAACAGTATGCTTTCTTCAAAGATTCAATAGCTATGAATGCTTATTGGCCGAATGGCTAAAATCTGTACGAAAAAATTTCGTGAGCTCGTATTCTTATTTTGAACTGATAATAACAATAAAAATTTATCCTCTAAATCTGAGTGCGTAGAGAAGTAAAATAATTTTGCGTTTTACGATTCCCCGCGCTGGTGCGAAACCGAACACTCGCGACGGCTGATTTTATCTGCGTATTTGACGGCAGCCACTGTAATATTACTGCATACTTACTGACTTGTAATTGAGTACAGTTTTGTTAAAGAAATAAAAGTCAAAATAAAAGGAAAATAACTTAACTAACTGAATTTTTGATATAAGAAATTTTCTTTGAACTGTAGTTATTGTTGCAATCTATGCTAGCAATTAAACCGATGAGTCATCATAACACTCCATCGACTAATACAGGACTGGTTTTAGCGAGAGGGGGAGGTCATAGGAGTACCCCCCCCCTTCCAATGATCGAAATCTTTCCTTTTTTCATAAAAATTCCAAACAAAAATTCACTGCGTGAACAGAACAAAGAATTTCTCGACCCCTCCCCAATCTTAGAAGTCCCGCGCCCTGGACTAATATATAGTTGTTTCCGGGACGTTTCCTGACTTGGCTGGAGATATTTTATGTTCTTTAACGAGAACTTAGTTTAAAAAAGTCAGATTGCTCCAGTATGGCTACCTTCTTGCATAAAAATAGAAACTGTCACTTATCAAATGAGAACCAAAAAATTCAATATATTAGTTAATTTTCTATGAGAGTAAATTTGAAATAACTTGATTAGAACTTTGCACTTACACTTGCGCTTTTCGAAACTCCTGAAAGCCCTATTTGCACCTCTCGTTAACGAGTATTAAGTACAAGTTATTGATTTTCAGTCAATATCTATTCGGAAGGAAAGATGGAATGTCAGAAAAACCGCAAATGATTCGACTTGAGCACATATCTGCAGAAGCTCCAAATAATTATGCTTCTTATGTAACGTATAATTACTAATGCGCGTTTGTGAGTCATACAGCCCATCGACTGCGTGTAAAGCGTATTCATGAATCGATCGACTATACAGACTGAATGTAGCTGTAGCACTTAGTTAACAGAATAGTGGAACGTATTCGCCGAAAACAGAGTACATATGGCTGATTAAATCATTATCGGCGACAACTGTAAACTACTTCGCAACAGCTTATTAAGCGCAAACTGTGTCGGTTGTATGATCCCATGTCTCCATAAGCGGTGATAGGGTTTTATAGATCTATTTCCCACGTAGCATTCATGTAAATTTTAAGCTGGAATATTTGCGCATCCTAAAGGCTCTGAACGCACAGAAATAAGCTCCATATGCGTATAAAAATCAAAAAATTTCGCTCCAGTCCTAGAGGCAATAAAACCATAAAACTCATTCGCATATTTGGATAAGGACCTTGTAATCAGAGTCTTTTTTTGCAAATTTTCTACAAATAGGATATAAAATAGTCTAAATACCGCATATCCTAAAGTTCTCAACCCATTCTGATGTTTACCGAGTGAGCTGTGAATTTTTTAATATAAGGTGAAAAACAGGCTGGAAATTCTAGTTCAAAGTTATTCCAAAAGCACCAACCGATATTCTTTTTTGAAACGTGTGCTAGTATGAATTACAAATGAATAAAGAAATCTCTTCTACCAGCTATAATGGTAGTAGTATTACTTGACAATATTCAACCTCCGGTCCCATATGGTCTATTTTTATAGCAAACTGTCGATTAACTGCGGTTTTTTAAATAACCTCCAATTGGCCGCGTTATTTCGGAGAACCGACGGTTAATCGTTTCTTTTTCAATCACCGGAACGACGATCAATTATCTGGACGTGTCAATTACAAAAAATACAATGCTCAACAAATTGATCTCGAAACTTTTCAAAAAACCCACGGATACTTTCCAATACGTTCGACCAGAGTCAGGACATCCTGGATTTATATTGGAAAATTTAACCACTACACTTGCACATAGAGTTAAACGAGTTTGCAATGATGATATCGAGAAATGGCGAGAATATGCCAATATTGTTCATCGATTAAGTAAAAGAGGATATAGGCCGAAAAACGCAGTGTCACAAATTCAAAAAGTCGACAAAGTAGACAGATTGGATTTACTAAAAGAGAAGAAATCCGTTGACTCCGAGAAGGATTTGGGAAAAAAGACACGGAAGAAAGTACTTGTACTCATATATAACAAACAGTTTAGTCGAATAAAAGAGATTTTTCGAAAATATTCGGCTCCAAACGTAGATTGGTCTAAGTACATTCTGGCATATAGGTGTCCACAGAATCTACATCGTTTACTTGTACACTCAAATCATTTGGGAAACTTAATGGCTATTGTCCCATCATCTGCATCTGAACAGACGGGATTCAAGAAATGTTCAAGAAAATACTGTTTCTTTTGTAGTTTAAGTATAGATAATTGTACGAGTCTCTCCACCACATCAGGAATAAAATTAAATCTAAATCAAACACTGACTTGTGACAAGCATAATGTTTGTTACTATATCCTATGTAGGCGATGCGGGGAGGAGTATATTGGAGAAACAGGAGCATCAGCTCGAGTACGTTTTTTTGGACATACATCCCAAATCAGAGTTCAACGGACTTCAACAGTGGGGTTATACTTTAGCCAGAAGAATCATTCCATTCGGGATGTTATGATTATACCGTTTGAGACAGGTTATCTTAATGAGGATCATCGAAAAGCACGGGAATCATACTGGATAAAGAAAGTAAACCCTACTTTGAATATCGAAAGTTAATGTAACTTAGTGATAAAAATATTTTGTAGAAGTTATAATTTAAAAATATTTATATTCTTAGGTCGCTTATCTCGTTTAATTAAGCTAAATTATATGTTTCTCTCTAGCGAACGAAATGAAAGCGATGTCTCTTAGTCCAAGTGTTGATTTACTTTTCTGCAGAAGAAAATATCGGTTATAACATATCGAAATTTCATGGTTTTGAAGATTTCGATTTTTACGCTGTGCTATGAATGAATAAAGCAGTTTTTATAGCATATTCAAATTGGACATAAGAACCGTCTACGACACTAACAATGGGAAACTTTTGATTAACATCCTTCCTCTATTTACGAACGAAATGGATTGAAAAACACTTCTGATGTTTTTTAACAAATTTGTCAATGGCATCGAGTCCTTTATTAGTGCTGTTATGCTCATCTTACAAATGCAATAGTTCTCGTTTAATTTTTTCCTTTTCTTCATGCCATTTTTCGTTAGTACGAACGAGATCTCGAAAACATTCTTCGTTATATAACAAAAT
>CAJNOQ010006348.1:0-13763 GCA_905250885.1 Didymodactylos carnosus
TTAGTTTTGGTATGCGTTCGATTACGGTGATGGCTTCTTTTTTTCCCCAAACTATTTTTTAAATGTCGTGCAATCTTTTTTTTGTTTGTTTTGTTTTTGGTAATACGACAAACTGTTAACATTTTTTTTTCTTTGATTTCTGTGTAAGTGGATAACATATAGACTCTGTTTTTTCTCCGTTTTTTTCTCTATTGTCATTATTGCAACTAAGTTGCTTCGGTTTTCTCTGGTTATTTAGTTGCTGTTGTATTTTATTTGCACAATATGTACAGTTCATTTTTTTCTCGCTTATGTTTCCTCATTGTTTTCGATTTTCTTCTTATGAATAAAATATTACATTGAGTCCTAGTTTGACTAATTATCATCCCTATACTAGTACAATTGACACAGATCTTTCCGTTAAAACCATGATAAATCCGTGCTGTTGCGTGTATTTCAGATTAAAATTATTCACATAGATAATGGCTGCCTCAACATTGCTAAGTGGAAAACGAACTAAGACTCATACAGCCACTCCGACGCCAAGTGTAGGTGAACCAATTACAGAAGAGGAATTGAGAAAGAAAGATGCATCAATTACAGTTGAGGATGTTTTGAGGCTACGAAAACCAACGAAAGGTTTGGATTTTATTCTTTTATAAATTTTTCTTTATCAAAGTTAATTAGACTTTTCTTTTCTTTCAGGTTATCTATGTGAAACAGATGAAAATAGTTATAAAATAGATTTTGTTCGATTTCGAATACGTGATATGGCCAGTAATCATGTTCTATTTGAGGTTGAAAGATCGACAGGTAGTATTTATGAACTACATTAAACTGTATTACAGTGATTCTATCTTCTATTTTCAGAAGATGGCGACAGTACCGAAGACGACTCATCATCAAGCCGTTTTGTTCAATATCATTTTCCACCAACATTTTTAAAATTGAAACAAGTTGGTGCACAGTATGTTAATATTTTTTCTTTGTGCTTGAATGGTGATGTAAAAATTCTAAGAACATTGTGTTTTTAGAGTTGATTTTACTGTTGGTGACAAAGAAGTAAAGTCATTTCAAATGATTGAACGTCATTATTTTCGAGACCAATTGATTAAAAGCTTTGATTTTAATTTTGGATTTTGTATGCCAAATTCTCGAAATTCCATCGAACATATTTATGATTTACCAGAACTTAAGTCTGATCAAAGTAAGTTCATTGTATTTTCAAGTAATAGTAATAGCAGCTAGCCATATTGCGAATTATCCGTACATATTCGGCGTAAATCATCTAATGTGTTGAAGAAGTGAGCTATCAATTTAGTAGTTTTACCAAAATGTAGTTCAGCTCCTCCATTATCGATGGACAAAGTTAAATAGTCTTGCTTTATATAGTTAAACAATAAAAACAAAAACATCATTTTTTTGAGCGCTTACAGTTACTACGTACTAAGTAAGAGCGAAACTACAAATTGAGAAAGTTTAAAATTGTGAACGTATGACATACCATATAACCAAGTATATGTTATGACTTTTTGTCTTTGTACCGGATATAAGTGCGCCATACTACCAGCATTGGATAATTGGCAGCCAGCTATATTTAAAATAAAAGATTTTTAAACAATCTCATTGCCTTTTTTTGCTTTTTGTTGTTTTTCTTTTCCTAGTAAGAATATCTGGCTCATGAAAAAAGATAAAACTTTATCAGACATGTTATACAGTAGAGTGCGAGAAAGTGAATATGGTAGGCTGTTTTTGAACTGATACTTAAGAGACAGTTCCTGAAAATATGGTCCATGACAACTTAAGATGAAATTTAAATTTTGAATCTTTTTATATCATTCGAAAGCACTATCCAAATGACCGCTAAATTCAAGATTTTAACCTTAGAGATTTTATCTGAAAAAAAACAACCTATTTACATTCTAGTATGATCAAAATTGATGATTTTGCTATAATATTAATATACTAGATTATAGATGCAGCTACATTAGTATAACAAGGCTTTCTGCAACAGTCTACGGTCGGTCTATCTCTGATTCTATCTGACCCTTCACTCTTATTCTTCCATTCCAGATTTCTTAGTTTAGTCAAGCTTGTATAGCGAGAAAAGAATTTCTTTTTTTAAACAGTAAGTAAAATCGATATTGGGTTGAATATTCTGTTCATGTTACGGATAAATCGGCAGTTAAAAGCTCACTTGAGAAATTAGAAGAACAACACTGATAGTGTAGAGATAAACATTTCTGAGTGCGATTGTAGGACTACTGTAGCTTCTACTCGCTTTCGAATGCACTATTTTTAGAATTATTCGAATGATTTCACGACGTTAACGTCTTTTGTTTTTGTTTCTCATTGTAGTTAAAGAAATGATTAATTATCCATACGAAACTAAATCAGATAGTTTTTATTTCGTTGACAATTGTTTAATTATGCATAAAAAAGCTGAATATGCTTTCAACATGTCAAATACAGCGAATCAATGAACAATAGTCAACTGGTCCTACCTAATCAAGAGAAGTGTGTATGTGTCTATATTATTTATTTTCTTCGAATACGTTGATGTAAACGAAAATATATGTGATTTTTAACTGTACGAGAGTAAAGCATAATAATTAATAAGTTTTTTTTCGTTTTGTATGTAATCGTTTCGTTTTATTTTAGTGAAGTGTGTCTAAAATTGACGATTGACTGCTTTGTATACTTAATTACCAATCGTGATAGGTTTTTAAGTATTACTAGTTTTCAATATTCTCTTTTTAGTTTTCTTTAAGTAATCAGAGTAAATCTCAGCGAATTTTCAGCAGACAAGTTTTATCTTTTGAATGAATATTTTTTCCCTGTTCAGATGATCTCAATAAAAGCTATTTAGCTTTACTGACAATTTAAGTGATTTTTTTTGAAAATATAAATTCTGTACAGAGGAAAAAAATAGAAACAAGACGCTGCTAGAAATACTCTTTTCTTTGGTTTCAAAATGAGCTTTTTTCAAAATTTATTTTTTGAATATTTTTTGTTGTAATTTTTTTTATATAAAAAAACATTCCGTTTTACATATGTATCATCATCGTTATAACGAATGAAAAATAACTCGAGAATGAAATGTCTGATTTTCTCATCTTTTTATTGCGTTATCGAATCAGACAAATAGAATTGAAAGAGTTGATGAGTTACGTGAGAAGAGAACGAACATCAACAGAATCTCATAAAAACGTTATGAATTTTCAATTCCTTAAGCAAGTTCTCTAAACAATTATTCATGGTATGAAGCTTTAGCTTCACTTTTATTTGACGTATATGCATTACTTGCCACGACTTTCTTTTAAAAAATTTTCTTGTTTTTTTTTTCTGTAGATATAATTCAAAATGTTTGTCTAATATTACAATGATATTCAAACAGTGTTAGCAAAATTTTCAATCACCACCATGGATTATGATCTATTGAATAAAGCACAGTTGAGTTTTGAATATCTTCACACAAATTCTACTACACATACATTTATATTTGGAGCATTAGCTGAATTAGTAGATAATTCAAGAGATGCACAAGCACAAAACTTGAAAATATTTACAGTCAGAGATCCACGATTACGAGGTGGATTTTATTTGGCATTTTTAGATGATGGATGTGGTATGCATTATGGTACGTACAAAGAGACAATTTATTAAAATCTAAAAAACAAATACTCACATTTTTTTGTATAGATTATTATCTTTATAAATTGTTTGATCGAGCGTTTTGTTTTGAAATGTAACGATAATCTCTACTCACGATTTTTTCTTCTGAAATTTTTTAGAAGATGTATTCAATGTGATTGTGTTTGGAAAATCGAATAAACGTAATATTGATTCAAATCAAATTGGTCAATATGGAAATGGTTTAAAATCAGGTGCCATGCGTATTTCGAATGATTTTATTTTATTTACTAAAAAAGATAATATCGGTACATGTCTGTTTTTGTCACGTACATTTCATACTGAAGAAGATTTACATCAAGTGATTGTCCCGATGCCATCGTTTAATTTAATAACAAAAGAACCATTATTACCATCAAATAATGAATACGATCAAACAAGATATGATACAGAAATGAAATTAATTTATAAATATTCGCCATTTAAAACACGTGAGGAATTATTCAAACAATTTGAACAAATCAAATCACCAACGGGTACATTAATTATACTTTATAATATGAAATTGTTGGATAATGGTGAACCAGAATTAGATATTAAAACAGACAAATCAGATATTCTCATTGATTCAAGAGATCTTCGAAGCATATCAGATGATCGTTATAAGTATGTCAAACGAGTTATATTATCAAAATGCGGATAATTTTTATTTTACCTTGTTTTATTTTTATTATACTAATGATTTTCTTTGTATTTAGTATTCCAGCTGAACGTCGATCATTACGTGCCTATGTGTCGATATTGTATTATGAGCCGCGTATGAAAGTCTATATTCAAGATAAAAAAGTGATAACAAAAAAATTAGCGTGTTCATTGTATAAACCGAGAATGTACAAATTTATGTCAAATCGATTTAAAAAGCGAAGTGAAGAAGAAGCGAAAAAAGCTCAAGAAGACTGTTTAGCTATTGAAGATCGAGCAAGAGAAGCTGAAAGTAAAGCATTGGATTTAGCACAACGTATTGGTAACAGTTCAGATTCATCAGATCGTCTAACATTGAGAAAAGCACAAATGGCTGCTAGTCAATTAAAAAATACGTTAGATATTAAAAAACGTCTATTAGAAAGAAAACAACGGTAAGCATGAAAAATACTATGGACGTTATGAATTTTTGAACTGCAAAATTTAACTCTGCATCTTGTGTACTCTGCTTTGTTTTTGTTTTCCAGTGAAATTAAAGATCCAAAAGTATTAAACTATATATTTGGTTTAAATGTACAAGAACGTTCAGCTGACGGTGTATTTGTTTATAATTGTGGTCGTTTAATTAAAATGTATGAAAGAGTTGGAATTTTGAATAGCAAAGCATTGTAAGTGATTAAACTCGTTTAAAGTCTTTTATTTTATACGCATTTTATATATATAATGATTTTTATAGATTTTGTCGTGGTGTTGTTGGTGTTGTCGATGTTCCATATATTGTTCTTGAGCCGACCCATAATAAACAAAGTTTTGCAGATGAAAAAGAGTATGCTTATTTATTGAAAATAATGGGTGATTATATGAAACAATATTGGGATGATACCGGAATCGAAAATTATGTACTCGAATTTTGGGAATCATTTGGTAAGTCATACGTATAATTAAGACATTCTGACATCTTTTCGCCTTATTTATGGCAAGCCGCTCAGTTTGAAATGACGATTTTTGTCGCTTTTTATTATATTATACACCGTTGTTTGTTTTAGGTTATACAAAAGAAGCTGGTTTAGATACATCACCATCAAATGAAGCTATATATACTCAACGGCGTTTAAGTGCTGTTGGAGTATTACTACAATGCGATAAATGTTTAAAATGGCGTCGTTTACCATTTGGATCACCTCCAACGGCACATCCAGATACTTGGACGTGTTCACAAAATCCAAATGTTGAACAGAATAGGTTTGCATTGCAAGCAAAATTTCATTGATCGAAACAAATTTTTTAGTTTATGTTTAGCTGTGATATACCAGAAAAACAAGATATTTTATCTGAAGGTGTACTTAAAAAACCGACAACATCATCTACACCATCACTACCGTCGTCGAATAATGATGCATCAAAGTCAAAACGTGTCTCCTCGACCAATGGTGATCTTGTTTCATCTTCAACATCTCCAAATGACAAAGAGAAAACGTCAGTATCATCTATTCCTTCAAAATCGATATTACCTCTACAAGAAACATCTACAATGTCAAGACGATCGATAACATCTGCTACACAACCGGTTGTAAATAATAATACTAAATCTACACCATCAGTGGTAAGTTGTCGTTTTTTTATCATTCATTGGACGAAACGCCCTTCTTTTCTGACTAAACTAGATGCACTATTACAGTAGCGATGAAAATATATTGTTATCTTTTTTAGCCTAAGATGGCCAGCTCTTCGTTGAATACTCGTCAATCATTAGTTCAACAACAATCAAAATCTAGTAACGGTTCAATCAAACGACCGTTGAAAGCGTCTATTTCACCGCGAACATCTTCGACACATTTGGCACATACAAAAAAACGTCGTACAATAACAAAACAACGATCATCTTTGACCGATAATAGTAAACATAATCAAAGTTCCGAAGAAGAAGCAGAAGAAGAAGAAGAAGGAGCAGAAGAAGAAGAAGAAGAAGACGAAGATGAAAAAACGGAAGAAGAGGCAGATCATGAAAATAAAAAATCGAGAGGTACCAATTTCAGTAATATTTTTTCCAAGCATACTTTCACTTTTTTTTTCATAGGGAAGACAATATCCATAAAACGTGTTAGTACAAATGGAAAATCAGCAGTAAGACGATCAAATCAATCAATTATAGTAAATTTTTTTTCTAATACCCTTTAAAATATCATTTTTCAATCGATTAGGTACGTAATTCACTTCTTTTTTTTAGGCTAATCGTTCTTGGGCTGGAGTGAATACTTCGTTATCAACATCAAATGATGTAACATCTTCTACTCAAACCAGTTATAATAATGATGATTCAGATTCAACTCAATCGTCTCAACCGTCTCAACGTCTACCACCACGTGTTAATGATCGAATAACAGCGATGTATCAAGCTCAGAAATGTCCCGGTATCGTTCTAACTGTTAATAATAATGCGAAAAAATTTAAAGTGAGATTTGATGCTTATGCCACAGCAGACTTTGATCGATGGTAAGTGCAAACAACAGTAAATTTCTAAAATATATTTTTGAATTATTTTTCTACGATATATAGGTATACATTTGCTTCTCCTGAATGGTCATATGAACATCAACTATCAATAATAGCAACACCTACACCAACAAATAATGAACAATTAGTGACAAATGGAACATCACAAAATGATAATAATCATGATCAAAATTCAGAACAGAATAATTTCATGTCAGCAGACTTAACAGATGAATCAACAATGACAAAAGCAATGAATAAATTTAAATCTTTAATTAAATTTATGTTACCACCAGATTGGCTACTGAAACGAGATGAAGTAACCAGACTCGATCTTCAAGGTCTAGCTGATTTTCCATGCGAACAATTCATGCAATCATATCGAGAAAAAATGACACGTGTAAGTTCTATTCTGATTATTTGTATAAGATCATCATCAGTTCTATAATCACTGCATACTAATTGTCAATGTTTTCTTGATTTTTTAGATTGTTGAACAAAGAAAAACAGATGAAGCAAAATGGCGTAGTGTTTTAGATGCAGTTAAAATGCAAGTGATAACCATTATGAATTCAGATGGAGTGGTAAAAAAAATGTCGTCTGTTCGATGTGTTACATTAAATCATTGTTTTATTTTTATTTATTGCAGATAATTGAAAAAGAATGCACAATCGATGATTTTCAGTCAAAATTGAATGAGTATGTCGAACATAGACAACAACAAAAGAAATCATCTTCAAATCAAAATTAAACTACTTTTTTTTTCTCCACTTCAATCGAAAAAATATTTTTGATTGTATAAAAAATATCAATTATCAATCAAAAAAACGTATACTCACAAAGATAAAAAATGTACTTTTGTGTTTTCAACTTTACTTTGTTTTGATTTTTTTTTTTGTTGTCCTCTAGATTTTTATGATCTATTATTTTCTTTCTCACGGTGTATATGTGTATGTATGTGTGTGTGTGTTTTTGGATAAGTCGTTGATATTTTTCTTTCGCTTTTTCTGTCGATATTCATCTCATGTATTTTTCTTTCTGTTGTTTCTTTCGTTCGTTTTTCGTTTATAACCCAGTGAAAATGGGTAAAAAAACTCATCATAAAAGTATATATTTGAATCTAAATCGAGCGTTTCTTCCAATATCCTAATTTCCATTTTTTCTGTTCAAATTAATGTTAGAGAATGTTGTTGTATTTCTTACTGTAATTTTCTCCATATATCGATAAAAATATCGAACAAACGCAAAAAACATTTTATGGTGTTGTTTCTTCTAAACGTTGATTGTGTATAAGATCTTTTTTTCCTTGGAAATGCTTAAAAGATAGATGCTTAGTTGTTTTTTATTGTTATTCGTCAAGTGTATTATGGATACAGAAAAATCTCCCAAAACTGAACGTCTTTATCTATGTATTATGTATTGTGTATTATATGCGAATATTGCAAGCGATAAAGCGTTTTTCTTTCTTTCTCTCTCCACTGTGCAATTAAAAATAAACATTAAGTAAAGGAAATTACTAAAGGCTCAACACAAAAAAGCTTCAGTATGTATCATTGATTATGGCATACTATCAAAATATTGCAAGTGTTTTGTGGTGTTTATATAGACAGACGTTGACAAAACAGATTGATGATTGAAAAATAAGACGGAAGATAACTAGTGTCAATAAAATTATTTTTTTATAGGGCGATAAGTTCATGTAATGGAATAACAGTTGTGCCCTAGTAGAACTGGGTGGAACAGAAGTTTTTTGCCGTACCATACCATATGTGAAAGTCTAAAAGGTCGATCAAATTCGCACCATACTCTGTCGTTAAAAGAAAATCCTGACTGCCACTAGAGTACAGATCTTGTTTGTTTTCCAGTTACCAATTTTATCAAAATAGAAAACTGAAAAGACATTAGAGGATATTTGGCTAGAAATCGAAAGTCTATTATTTGCGTCTCACAATGTTTCTGACCAGGATAATGGATTTAATATGTGTATAATTCGATGTAGAGGCCGGTGAAAAAAACAATTTTAATTTCAGTGACGATTTATACTCATACTACTAAAAGAAAAACAAAATTTAATACATGAAATAAGAAGAACCAATCGGTAACGAGGAAAACAATTTGCTTCCACGCGGGGATTGAAGAAAATGATTTGAAACAAAAGTCTCTGAAGACCGAAAACACTAGAATGAACAAGCCGGGATTCTAGTGAAGTTTCGACTCGTCAGAAAAGACGACACGTTTCTGATTTAAACTCCAAACTTGATGATTTTGTAAATGACAACAACCTTGACATCATCCAAAGCATTGGTTCTCTGCTCTATGAAAAAAATGATAATAGCCATAAAAAGGTTGCTAAATTAGGCAAAGAGTTACATAGAAGTGGAAAAATTGAATCTAACAATTCGCTGTATGAATCTAGAAAACTGGACATGATCATGTAGAAATAATGGCTATTTACAAAATGATAAATAATAATCCTATGCAAGACAATAATATTTTATACGAAAATGCTCGTTTCTCTATCGTTGGCAGACAAAAATTCTCAAACAATACTTTGGACAAATCATTTATCAAACAGTGCTTTGTGACATGTCCTCTTGCCGAGGAAGAGTGACGATTTATTAAAATATGTAAATGAAACATTCCGCCCCAAGAAAAACTATTAAGAGAAAATGATTTAAGATTTGAAGATGAGAACGAAACATATTAAGCTGATGTACATACTGAGACAACTATTAAAAATTTAATTAGAGAGTGGGCGTAGTGGTGTAGATTGTTTGATATGCACAACTTGTCAGTGTGATTTAAAGGACCCGCAAAAAATCGAGGATACTAATTTTTCTGATATATCTAAAACTGTCGAAAAAGCACTAGACTTAAATAACCACTTGGTTTTTGAAAATGATATGCTATAATGCGCAGCAAGAGTCGTCAATAATGAAGAGGAAATTGCAAAAGCGAAAAATTCTACTGGACGAGATTGAATCCAGAACAGGACTACGATTTGGACAACACGATGCTACATCATAAACTGGTGGAAGTACTATCACAAGGACGTCGCTTTTTAAGCTTTGAGCTGCTGAATCATATTATTATCTGTGTTCCGAAGAAACATCGCGAAAATGAATTCAGCTTTGCTTTGTAATCTTACGCCTTGTATCTTCTACTCAACATATAGATGTTGCGAAATCGAAAAATCTAACAAAAGGATTTGCCTTTGTAGCAAAAGATTTGAACTCAGTGGACTATTCAATGATCGTACATAATTTAATTTTTCATGCGCCAAAACTTATTGATCGAAATAATAGAATTGGACTAGAACTACTTTCCGAGGAACTTTGTGTATTAGAACGCATAAATAAAGATGAAAAAAAGACAAACTACGAGCGAATTGATCATTGTATTTGAAAGGTCTCCAAAAATCTCCAATTACATATGTAATATTCGTGAATATTTGTCACCACTTTGTTATTCGATAGCAATTTGATTCATAAAAAGAAATTACAGAAAAACTTGTTGGCAACGTCCACAATTCATTAGAACAGATGAATTTATTACATGTATGATAATGAGCTTGGTGAAGATTTATTAATCGTCAACATTTGTATGTTAGTACAGGCGTAAATAAAGATACTGACAGGTAAAAGCAATCAATACTATGAAGCACAAAACTAAGACTATATATCGATCTACGCTGTACGTCACATTGATAGATGGATCGTGAATTCTATTCTCGCTGGGCTGAAATAAGAGAGCAGGACAAAGCTTCTGATGGCAGAATCAAATTGGATCGGGCTAATTCCTACCGGATCCGACAAGATTTCGTCAAAATCTAGAAGACCGACTTCTCCCAGCCGGGTCCAGTCGGTTCCACTGAATTCATGTGATTGGAATTCGCTGGAATTCAGTAGATCCGATCGGATCCGATTGCCAGAATCCGGACTCCCAGATTTTAACGCAATCGGGCCGTATACGATCGATCGTATTTGACCTGGGAAGAAAAGAAAGTGTCAAAATTGAATTAAACATACAGAAACAGCACAAAAATTTCTCACCATATACATTATCACTTTCTTTTTGGTTAGTTTTTATACTTGTTGATATGATAGACTCCCCTCTCTTGCTGTTGCCTAGTAAACAGCACAAAATAAGATAAAAGCGTGAAATAAACGTATTATCATGATTGAAAAAGAAGTGAGAATATATAAGATAGTTTAAGTCTTATTATATATAAAATAATTCCATGTGAACTAATGTGATACCGGCTAGCACATAAGATAGAATAGTGTCAATAATGTAAATATAACCCGAATATCCATTGATGTTCATTATGTCAATCATTTGTATCAACACGAGTGTCATTGAAATACCCGACAAAAATAAAGTTAATGGAATTAGTATATAGGTTCGATGTGGACCCACATGTGAACTGAACAACACGATAAATGACTTTAATGTGCCAATGGAAAGTAATAGTGCTCCAACGATGGCTAGGACAGGTGTACGTTTTAATGGTATAGAAATATTTGATTCAGCAAACAACTGATTACTTGTACAGAATTTTGATAAACAGGTTTGAAACAGTCCCGTACGAATTTCTATCAATGTTTTAGTATTCATGATCCAATTGACGAGAGATTGTTGAGCGGGTGATAACACTTTGAAAAATTTAATATCATTTTTAGTTGTTGATGTGGTAGAATGAGTAGTAACATTCCAATTATTTGATGAGATCGATAATAAACACATACTTAATACAAACGAACAAAGTACACTAATTATTAAATCGTACACTGTTTTTTGGGATGCCATCTATAATGATAGAATAAAAGATATTTATTGTGTCTGAGAAAATCTTAAGCTAAGATTTTGAGATTAAAGTTTTTTTATTATTGTAGACGTGATAAAATTTGATTAAAAACAAAATGGTGCGTCGGAAAAATTACATCTTCAAATGTTTGTCTTTAAATCATGTATATTACACTTAAAGAATGTAGACTATATTCGTTTTGTTCTTACCTTGTTGAATGCTGTACTCTGTTGTGCTTTTGTTGTTGTTCGTTTTGTTTAAATATGAAAACATCCGAAAGTCTGTTATCTTTGAAAATAAAAGTTTCGAGAAATTTGAAACTTTAAAAATAGATGCGTAGTTTTTACATCTCTCATTGAGTAAAAATTTGTATGAAAAAAATTTATTATTTATACCTGCCCATTCACATCTCAGAATCAAAAGACGGTTATAATGCTTGCAGATATTAACTTCGAGCAAATCACATTTTTTTTGCATGTTGTCAAACCGAACGATTAGAACTTTCAAATTTACATTGAAAACAGGACGTGTAGAAAAAAACTTTAAAATTCTTGTAAATATATGAGCCAAAGGTTCACGTTTAAAAATATATGAAGAAATGTGTGCACACGAAAAAACAAGGACGAGGAGCAAGATATAATAGGTGTTAGACAAAAAATGCCAACATTCATTAACATGCCGAAATCAAAAATCAATGATGTTTTGGAGAGCTTTGAGTTACTTATAAAAAGACCCACTAACATTTTAAATTTCCACCAAATATACTCCTCCGTTCGTTCATTATGTATTACAAATTCTCAGAACTACAGCAGAATAGAGCAGAATATTCAATTAGAACACGTCTGTCTTATGCATCATCGATCCCAAAAAGTCATTTGAATTTTGCTCTGTGGTGTCTCGTTCGAAAAAGTCACCTAAATAGACTGACTGCACTTGTACTTTTTAATACCAGGTCGTCGTGAATGTGTTGATCATAAATTCTTTATCAAAAAAATATTCATTTTAAAAGAAAATTATTTGCTTTAATCTGTACACTTATTTCGATCTATAATGTAGTATAGATTAGTCGTCAAAACCGTTTAATGGACAGGAGACATACTAAAAATCGGACTGATTTAGGTCTAAAATAGCATTAACAAATACCTGGAAAAACGATGACAATTTATAGTAATTATCTGTCATGCTTTCCACAATCGCGATCTAAACCAATTTGATGAGTAAATTAACTCTATTATGATAGCAGCTCAGGCCAAAGCAGCTTTTAGTTCGTATCAGAATATTTTTCTTTGAAATTTTTACTTTTTTTAAGTCTTTTTTACCTCATCGTCTACTCTCATACATCTCATCACGCGTTACCACCATATTTTCTCTCGGTACTATTCACCGCTTCGTTGTTCAAAAGGTGATATTTCTAACTACACACAAGTAATTTATATATAAAAAAGTACATTTATCACACAAAATAACGTTAAAGTTATTATAATATTAATTTCATTGAGAAGATTGCAGCATATTTTCGTATACATTCGTTAATAAATTAGATAGAATCATTAAGGGGGGGGAGGGCGGACCTTACAACAGGTACTATTAAACCTTCTCAGATTGTAGAGAATACTTGACTGCATATACCCTGCATTGTTTCGGAGAGCCGATAAGTACTCATGAAGTTATAAATTAATTAAGATAAAATTTTAACAAAAAACTTAATTGCTGGACCTATTTTTAAAAACTTAACTGTTTAATCACAACTAATTATATAAACGTGGTTCTAGCGTACTTGGATCAAGAATCATTTTTAGTTATGATCGCCTTTAAGATATTCCAGAAAAAGCTATGCTGGGATATAGATTAATCATTAATTAATCCTAATTAACGTCGATTACGGTCAGTTCAGCGATTTACATTTTTATTTGCAAATCAACAGTTCTTTGAAAATAATCACATGATACATCATTCGAATTAGCTTTTCAAGTGCTACAAAACTGTATATTTGCTTTTTAAAAGAATAGGATTTCGACTGAGTTACTTGGTGAATAACAAACAGAAACTGTTACTAGACGCGTTTCTGACTGCTATTAGCAGAGATAGAGAGTGATACGAGAACAAGTGCCTTGGCTTAAGACTCCTTGAACCCAACTTAAAACTTTAA
>CAJNOQ010006349.1:0-13762 GCA_905250885.1 Didymodactylos carnosus
AGTGCTGCCCTACATCAATACATTCTTAGTGTTTATTTCGCATTTACATTGATGATGATTTTTTACCATATTATGGTAAAAACTGGTATTGTTGTATATCCTTGGCACAAGTGGCAGTCTGGCACCGATGGATCGTCGGACCAGGAGCATAGAGAAATTCCCCCTGCCAAGGATGTAGCCAAGTGGGGTGTCAAGGTTACCATGACAAATGCCACACTGGTAGGGACGTGTCCAAGGGCGTATAGCTACGCTCCTGCATCGAATCAATCATTTGACATTTGGATAGCCTTTGAATTTAATATTAAATTGTCAACACTGCCTAAATAAATCAAAACAAACTTGTAACTAAACATGTAAAATACATTTACACATTATTGTATACCTCAAGTTCTGTCGTCGGAACATGTATGTTCAGGGTAAAGGTTGAAGAAATACAAAAGTGTGTGAACCAGCGACGGAACCTTAAATATACAATAATGTGTGGTTACATAGTTTCTGGTATGTTCAACTTGACAAGAAAAGAAGAAGAGGAGACAAAAAGGCTATTCCGATGCCGGGAATCTAACCCGGGACGCGTGCGTGAAAGGCACAAATCATAACCACTTGACTACATCGGATGTATGTCTAGGAATAAATTCTATTTATCATTTAATATGGCAGTATGCACAAGAAAGTTTGAATCATCTCTAACAAAGACAGATTTGAAACCATTTCTGTCATTGTCACGCATAATAGTGTTCGATTCGTGAGGATGAGGGGACCTTTAGCGAGATTTAACTTTACCTTGAACTGTTCATCACGTCCAGATTTTTTTGTGCGAAATATCACTTTTTCAAGGGTGCTAGTGAGGTGAGTTATCCGTGACAAAGTTCTTTTGTTCTGTTACCACGATGGAAAATGAATATTCCGATATTGGAGCATGAAGACGATAAAAAAAAAAGATACTTGCTTGAACACCAAAATCCATGGCGATCGTTTACCATTCAGTAACACATTCAATTTATGGTGCAACTCAACCTTCGATGGTATAGCTATATTGCATAAAGGCTTTGGAGGACAGAAAAGTATTTGGGAAAGAACTCGAAGAACAGAAGTACAACTTTCGAACTTTCTGCGATACAATTATCCGATCGAAAAAATATTCTTTATACAAGACTTACCTAAAAATGAGAATTCAATGACATTTCTAGCTAGGCTGGAACATGACCATTCTTTATTGCTAAAGCATATACCGACAATAGTTTTGAATATATGATTTGATGTGAGAAAGCGAATGACAGCAGATATAATTGTTACCACTAATGGTGTAATGAATATTGAACATGGCGATAATTTCACGTAATGTCCAAGTTTAAAATAAAATAGCAAAGCCAAAGCTTGAAAAATGTTCCGTATGCAAACGTGGTAAACAGAGCTGCAGCATTTTTATACAAAAGTGAAGAGCCAATTAGTTGGCAAAAGCAGTTTTGTACACTATTAAAGCGGTGGTGGCTTGTAAAATGCCGACCAGCAGTAAACAGGCAAAACCCGTGAGTAACGCGAGAAACAATAAATACCATGGCATAAATTCACCAAAATGACAAACGGCGGCTGCAACTATGAAGGAGCACACGGACAATATTGTCTACCACCATTCAGGTGCTTCTGACTACTTCGACATCAATTTACAGTGGGCGTCGTTTTGACGATGGTTCAGCGATGTTCGAAAGTGTTTTGAAATGTCGTTACCGTAAAATAGAGTCGTGCGAATAATCAGCGCGATGAATGAAGAGAACAAAAGATAAATACCCACCACATATGTTACGCTCAAACTAAACGGTTCAACCTCTTTCACTGAGGTATATGTCATTAAATAAAAATGCTATCTGGTCGAAATAATTTGATATCAGAAATCGTCATGTTTTTGAAGTCTCACTGATTTGTGTAGTAGGCAACTGGAATAAAAATCCAAACAACAAAATACGAAACTAACAAGAATATTTATCTTTGCAAAACGAGGTACAAGAATCGGTGAGGGACTTTGGTGAGGGGGAAAGTTGGTCGTTAGTGATCTCCAGTCGAATGGAAAAGATCCAATTGCCAAACCATTATACCCGGTTAATCGAGACAGAAGATAATTACGTTGACTGAACATGCACATCCAAGGAAATGATGTATCCCGGTAACCAATAGTAAATCATTTGTCCCACAGAAAATAGGATAAAAAAGTTGAGGCGAGATAATTTTAGCCAACGATGAGTCAGAGGCGATTCCTGTTCATGTAAAGTACGGAGAAGCGCAACGTATGGTTAACAGTGGGCCAAACCATCTCAGGTGGCCAAACTAATAATCGACGCATGAGCCCTAGTTTCGTACGATGTTCAGAAAAAACTTTCTCGGTAAACACCATTCCATCAGCTTACCTATAGGATAGGCCGGTAGAAGAACGAGGATTATGTCAAACGAGTAAGATACCGTTCTGAACGCAAAACATTGATTTTCTGTAGATAATAGAACGGTAAACAATATGCCCAGAAATAAACTTCGAAATGTAACGCACAACAGTTCTGGATCGTCTTTGTTTAAGACAATGCCAGCTGTTTCCTTATAGGACGTTTGAATTAAATCAATATAATCATTGGAGAGTTCTACTGCAGGATCAGTAATTGATACGTAATCTTCAGTTACCGTTGTATATTCAGGCATTGTTGATGTCACTCAATAAAAACAGTTTCATTATAAAGTGTAAAGCAAAAATCCGGCTAAAGCGAATCAAGTTAGTTTCACTTTGTTCTTACCTGTTTTAGAAATCACTTCACCAAAGGCCATTATTAAGAATGCTGATATGTCGGAAGATGCCGTTAATATCGCAACTCAAGTGTTAGAAAAATACAATACTGAAAAAGATATAGCAGCGTGTAAATATCCTTCTCAGTGGCAGATCGAAAGAAAAATTAGAGATGTGGGATCTTTTCGAAGACTAGCCTTACTCTTTCTGCTTCTTGCGAGAAAAAATGTATACAATTTTTTTGAAAAATGAGAATACCCCTTGGGAAAAGGGATATTCTCCGCCAATCAGGATGGGTCTAATTTTTCTCTCAAGTATTTACTTCCATTATCCTTAATATTTAATTTCTTTTGGATATCAGAAAAGAATTTGATAAAAAATATAATTCAACATGGTATTGCGTTATCGGTAGAAATTCTTGTCCCAATGTTAGAGATGAAACGAAACATTTTGTTTATTTTTATTTGGCTCAATTAACCATATTATTATTTAAGTCAGATTAGAAAACATATCAACTGCAAACTTTATTCTATATGCACATAAAAATACATCTGATCGTTTAGAACAAGAAAAATAATTTCGGACAGCAAAATAAACGCTGCAAACGATATGCAATTATAATTGTTGTTCGACATCACATCGGACTAGAGAACATTTTTTAACCTTCTCTTACTTTGATACAATGTCTATTTTCTTTTCTCATATGAAACAACTTTTGCATTCAGCACTTGAAGAAAAGAGCGGCACGTGGTATTTTTTGGTTGAGATAGATTTTTGAAAAAATAGTAGAATTGAACGAATCGAGGCTCAACCAAAAACGGTTTAGCCTTGATTCGTCCCTAATTGATTTCTCAATTCGTCCCTCGTAAATTTTTATTCTCAATTCGTCCCTTAAAATTTTTTTCTTGATTCGTCCCTTCTCGATCCGTCCCTCAAATGCGCGCATAGGCTAAATTATTCGGCTTTTAAATTTATTTAATAAACTTTGTAAAAAGACTAACACTAATAATTAACAATATATAAACAGCTACAATTTAGAGCCATTTAGGATGCTTAAAAAAAGAAGCTCACTGTCCTATATAAACTTACGGATATTCAGTAGAGGAGTACACAAAAATTCTCCGAAACATAAAAAGACAGATCATTGGTTTCTTGGTGCCATTGGTTTAGCATTAATACCAGCCGACATTGTTGCAAGTACTTGGACGGATATTATGGATTTATACACCCCAGATGATGTTAATGCTACTGAATTCAATGATTATTTAGTTCAAACCTAGGCAGATATTAGTTTATATGGGATTAATATATGGAATGTGCATGATGCAATAATTAATGACTTACCAAGGACAAACAATCATGTTGAGGGGTACAATAGTCGTTTGGAAAGTAATTTTCCAAAACACTCACATATTTATCATTTTATTGAATTGTTACGTGATGAACATTTATATCAACATCATAGAGCTGAAGAATCAGATATGCAAATAAGGAAACGAAAACAATTATACAATAATATTGATAGTAAATTAAAAGAATTACATGAAGAACACATAAAAGGAACAATAACAAATGTTTAACTGGCTATTAAATGTGGTAGAGCTGTTAAAACAACCCCAATTAAAACATGATATCTTCACGAATAATTGTCTTGTCTTGTGGGCATAATGGTATTGTAGCTGTTTATATATTGTTAATTATTAGTGTTGGTCTTTTTACAAAGTTTATTAAATAAATTTAAAAGCCGAATAATTTAGCCTATGAGCGCATTTGAGGGACGGATCGAGAAGGGCAAATCAAGAAAAAAATTTTAAGGGACGAATTGAGAATAAAAATTTACGAGGGACGAATTGAGAAATCAATTTAGGGACGAATCGAGGCTAAACCCAAAAACCAGTAAAAGAATAATTAGTTTAATCACTATATGTTTAGAGAAAAAGCTAGAATAATTCAGCATAAAATGCATTCGTATCTCACTATTCTACTCTAAAAAATCCTATTGACTTCTAAACTTGTCCTACTAAGGTTCGATAACGTTTTATATATATATTTTATAATTATCAAAATTAGATATTTTTACAATCACGGACACTTTTCGTCAAAAACAGTAATTAATCTGTTGTATCTGATATGATCCCGATGATCGTATTCTACATCTTTATTTGTAATCATAACTTCATAATAACATAACGCACAATGAGAAAACACGCGGCTTATATATAGTTTGGAAGGGGTTCCGAACAACCCAGAGTGAGAAAGAACCAAAACTGGGAAAGCCCAGAAAGAAGAATGGAACATGAAGAATGTTCGAAGGTTGAGAATAGTCTTGAAGACCAAATATGTGTCTCGATAAGAAAATGTTCTGCGGTGGCGGCACCTAATCCAGAATTTTTTCGCCTTTGACGGCGGTACCGCAGACTTTTCCACTCAACAGCGTGAGAGTCAAGAATCTCGAAATCGAGGGCTAGATTTGTTTTCTGCACAGAGCTACTATTTTTTCAAAAATCTATCTCAACCAAAAAATACCACGTGCCGCTCTTTTCTTCAAGTGCTGAATGCAAATGTTGTTTCATATGAGAAAAGAAAATAGACATTGTATCAAAGTAAGAGAAGGTTAAAAAGTGTTCTCTAGTCCTTTATAAGTATGGAATAATACTAGTTTTGTCTCCTTTATCGGATCCTAATCACACATCCTGCGTTAAATATCAGTTCCATTGTGCTGAACACATTCACAGAAGACGCTGACGCAGCTAGACTGTTGCTACTTGTATACAAGTTGTTTTATCTGTCATGATCTCCCAAGCAATCTGTCGTAGTTTGCATGTAATTAAATATGACTTAAGTTAAAGTCTGTATCGAGCCAAACCATTCAATCTTTTATCAACCGCTGACGATCGTGGAAGCAACGGAAAAAATGAACATGGCACTTGGCAAACACATGCGCTCGAGGTGTTTTCTCGATTCTGTCAAACGTTATTTACTGCAGCTAACGGCGGCGCTTACCCCTCAAAATTTTCTTCTGCCTTCGGTGGCGGCGTGTAAAACAAATGACCAGCGACAGCAGCAAATCGCCACAGTGGCGTACACCTCTGGGTACGACATCTATAATAGAGCACATTTAGAATACTCTTCACAAAGTGTGACACTTGTGAAAGATGGACAGATTTTGAACAGTTGTTTCATCAAAACTAGTTAAGTCACTTGAACCCAAAAGGTGATGATGAACAGTTTTTAATCTATGAAGGTCCAGCAGAAACTGCTGCTTCTTCATCTGTTCACAGAACAGATGTTTAAGCACTATCAAAACAATCTGAGAAAAACAAAAGAGGGAGGTTCCGCACGAAACTTTCTCGAACCGTTTCAGCTATTCAACTTGAAGCCTTAATTTGTTGTCTTCAAAGGGGAATTTCGGAACAGAAGATATTTCGCATGAAAATTTCTGACTGACACAAAGTTCATTCATCTCCCTGTCTTGTTTATACCGCGATAACTAACTTATTAAAAGTTCCTTTTCCGTTTCGAATTGGAAACCGAATTCAAGCCATCTGATGAGCTCCTTAAGCAAGGACGAAACCGGTTATGGCTGCTCTAGACTGTGGAACCAAGTAGCTATTGAATAAAAGAGAGAAGAAAAAAATGACAAAATATGTTATCTGACAAACTGATATCCCCACGGCCATACCCAGCGCGGAGCCGTATGTCGGCATCAGTTTCCTTTCCAAGCAGACAAAAATAATCATTCGATTAAATTCAGAGGAAAGTCCAAATGAAAGAAACGTTCTATTGAAGAAAGCACTAGATACAGACAAATATGCGTATAAATATACAGTACTACTCAAAATTATAAGAACAAGATTGTTTTGAATTTTTTGATGGTGCCCAGCACAAAAGTCAAATCTGAATAACCCGTAAAATTCTCTATCAAACACAGTATAAGAAGATTTCGGAAAAGAGTTTTGGGAAACGATTTCTAGAAAACCGTTCCAGAGCATGAAATTCTGGATAAAATGAGAGGGCGCCGAGTTCTCTATGACCTTCTCTTATAAAATTACAAGCATCATAAAAAACGAACAAAATGCGTTTTTAGTCAATTTTCAGCGAGTTTTTGATAAATTGCGCATTTTTTTCGTTTTCTGCGATTCTTGTCATTCTATAAGGGAAGATCGTAGACAACTCGGCTACCCCTCATTTTATCCAAAATAGGGATGTCACATTTACGTTAGTCCAACTAACTTAACTTATTAAGTTAGTACTACTACTAACTTGCACGAACTCAACGTATTTGTTCGCGTATTTTATAAATATCCAGTTTTATTCGAGATTTTGAGACATTTTCTAACTGAATCATTCTTACTGTCCTTGTTTGGTTATTTTTTTTCCGCGAAGAAACACGAAGAAAAATATTGAGCAACGGTAAAGTTGATTCACTGAATATGTCGATGTTTACAAAAAGAAAAAATTATTCCGCTGCTGCGACTATTAAAGACTGATGAAAAAGTTTGCAGAGCTTGTAGAAGGTACATTGTATAATAAGAAGAACGAGAGAAAAGAGGAAATAGAGAAAGCAACATTTTTGCGTTATAGTGCGGCAGGGAATCTAACAAGACGGATATTTCTCTCGTGTTCTGCTATGCAGCTCACGAGAGAACATTTCCAGGTGATCAAACCCGACGTTGTTCAAATTTTGCTGGTAGACAGAGCATGTTAAGGTACGATACTGTTTCATTGGCTTTTTCCCCGTAGATCTTTGGGGCCGAGATATTCGCACATTATGGTTTCCTACAGGAAAACAAAGGGAATGCTAATTTGACTGTATGAGAAATGAAGCTTGATGAAGGTGAAATCTTTTCCTAGCTGATATTTTGATATTCTAAAATTTTTAATTTTAGGTTATTACAGGGTATGCACGGATGCTACAAGACTTCAGTTCTTTTTTGTGATATCCTGCCCTGTAGTAAAATAAAATCTTATCTTATCTAACTTAGGCAAGAGATGTCCATCGCACCGTAACCGGTGCTGCTGGAGCCACCGTGGTAGAGGCAGATTTTTTTTAGAAACGACCGCGGCACGGCAGCGGTGCAGCAGCAATTCTTGAAAGGAAATTTACTTTGTTGTTACCGACAAAACCTGCAAGTTCTTGGTTAAGTTTATGCTTAATCACATTAAATAATTGATGACTTTTAGAGGACAAAATGCTTTTCCGTTAGAATGTGAGGAGTTGTAGCGCAGAATTTTCGGTTGTTTTTATGCAAGACCGATCTTGTCACAAGCTTTGCTTATGGAGGTGTATGATTTCTACTGAGTATAATATTTTTCTGAAAAATTATAAAAGATTTTCATTTTTGGTCATTTTCTTAGCATTTCACAACCTACTAAATATATGTATTAATACAAATTCATCCCACGTGTTTAATAGTTAAAAACATTTTTCAAAAACTAAAAGGTTTTTATATATACAATTTTAATTTAGTTTAGTTTTACAACCGCTTAGCAGTTACTGGATACTGAAAACAGAAGCCATTTCTAAAAGAATCAGAAGAAGATACCACGACCGACTTCGACCTTTCTCAAGGGTCGAATAATAAATAATCTAAATTTTGAAAGAGAGAACTTCGAAAAAATCAAAATTTGCACAGCGAAAAAGAAGAGGAGCTGTTTTTGGCGTCTTTGAGAAATGAAAAGGCTTTTCCTGCAGGATGAAACTTAACCGAGCTCTTTAGGAAAGAAAATAAGGTTTTGAAATTCGGATGTCGGGAAAAGCGTAGAACTTGAGCTTGTCCACAAAAGAAAGAGTAAGAAGGCTTAATTTCAGGGCGATGTCGAGTATGTCTACAAAAAACAAATGAGAATGGCCAGGAACTGCTTCCTTTTTCAAATTTTGAACCGTTCTGTAGAAAACTTTCATAAAAAGCCGTGATAATGTGAGGTACGCGATGCGGAAGCACGATTTTGTTCTAAACAGGGAAAACAAGACGTCAATGGAATAAAATAACCTCTATACAATAATTTGTTAGTTCCTTGAACGTAGCACTATGAAGAAAGTAAAACATTTTATGGGCAAGAACTCCGTCATTTAGGTCGATAAATTGAAAATTCCGAATATTGAATGCTTTGGAGAGTTGGAAGTGGTCTTCTTTTGTAGAGGACACGTTACTCTATAATGCACAATACTTACTCAAAAATAAAAAATATGTCTAAAAAAGTCTAGAAAAAGAGGGGTTACCGTTAATTTTCTCTCACGGTACGCAACAGAATTTGATAATATATACACCATTGGATAGAGGAAGTCTTCCTCTACAAACCTACATATATCCCGTTTTGTGGTCAAAATCCACCGTGAAAGTCATAGTCGCCTTTCGAGATAAGACGCATGTATTTTCTTTTCTGTTTTCTTCCCTGTATACTAGAAAAGGACTTATATATAAGATGAATGGGATATATATCTATTCTCATATAAACTTTTTTCAGTCATTCAATATTCGGAATTTTCAATTTATCGGTCTGAATGAGGGAGTTCTTGCCCATATAATACAATGTACTTCATTTCCGTCCTAACTAAATACCGTATTTATGACAGTGTGTATACTGTAAAACAGTGTGTAATAATAATTAAAACATTAAGTTGTATTAGTGACTTCATCTTTCTCTGTTTACCACAGATTTGTTTCGCATTCAACTTATTTTCTTCTCGTTTTCATTCTCAAGTTTATTGGTAGTCATATTATATTTTTAAGCTTGGGAATTTACACAGGTGGTAACAGAAAGAACGAAGTGATATTTTAATCCTAGTAGGTAGTTTATTTTACAAAAGAAAAAAGAAAACTTTGAAGAAAACGCTAATTCTAACTAGATACCTCTGGTTTACTCATGTCTATGTATTTTGACTCGCTGACAATTGATTCTACACTCTTTCAGCACGGTTTCAATAATGTGTTTCACATCAATTTCTCACAAAACAATCGGTGACCAGAAATACCCTAGACACAATAATCTAATAGGTCTGTTTCTCAAAGAAAGAATATTTCTGTAACCGAAACCTTCGATACACCGATTTCTACAAAGAGAAATGTAAACGAACAAACAAACCGTTCCAGTAATGGACTACTCTCTAAAAAAAAGAGTAGAGGCAGAACCGTTATTCATAACAATCGGTGGCGCCATAAGCCTATGATTTTTAGTAAACAGAATAGTTTTACATTTTTTATATTAAAAGAAAGTAGCCAGGTATCAGACCAATCAGATAAGCGCTTCAGACCTTTATTAAGAGAATCTGTCCGGTCATAATGTCAGAACCTTTACTAAATAAACAAGTGTCATCAGCATACAACTTGCAAAGATTCTCCAGATTATCAGAGATGTCACTGATAAATAACAAAAACAAGAGTGGTCCCAAGACTGAACCTTGAGGCACTCCAGCATTTACCACCTTCTCAGATGGCACTGTTCCTGAAAGAACGGTAACAATATGCCTTCCAGAGAGATATGACTCGATCCAACGCAACATGGGTCCCTTAGTACCATACCCCTCCAGTTTATGTAGCAAACCAAGGTGCCAAACTGAATCAAAAGCTTTGCTTATATCTAAGAAAACACTTTGAATACCTTTACTCCTTTGTTTATATAGTGGATAGTCTCATGCAGCTGATTGATTTTACTATCCCGCTTCCTAAAACCTGACTGATGACAACTAAGCAAATCATTCTTTGTTAAATATTCATAGACTTGGTGACGTACTAGACGCTTGCAGACTTTCGAAAGCGCAGGCAATAGTGTTACAGGACGATAATTTGACATTAAGTGCACGTCCCCGCTCTTAAAAAGCGCATTACATATCCTGTTTTCCAACACGTTGGAAATATACCAGAAGAAAAAGATTCATTTAGCAAACTTGCTAAGGGAGAAGAAATAACAGAAGCAAGCTCACGAAGAACACGATTACTTAAGCCTGGAGCTTCAGCTTTACTTATATTCAAGCATGAAAGAATTTTAAAAACATCGCGGTCAGAGACATAACACTTATCAAAGGCTTTTTTAGTACGACTCGGAAAAACTGAACCCTTTCTTTCATACAATTTTTTTTCCATGGAACAGGTATTCGAAAAATATTTATTCAACATTTCAGCTTTTTCTTGAGCATTTTTTACTTGTTCACCGTTCACATTTTTCAGCGATGGAACAGACGAAGTTTTTTGTCTTCCTAAGGTGTGCTTCACCAAAGCCCACCACTTTTTGAGGAAGAATTAACTCAGTCGGATATTTTTTCATAAAATTTTTTCTTTGCAGTGGCGCATGAGCTTTCAAAGTCAGAAACGACGGCATTCAAGTATTTTCGAAGGTTATTTTCTTTCGCCACGCTCCCAGCTGAAGACTTTTTAAATTGTTTGAATGCATTATTTCTTTTATTGAACAATTTCCTTAGAGAATCATCAAACCAGATTTATCTCTACCTTTTATTGTAACAAATTTATGCGGCACAAAATTGTTTACTTGCTCGAAAATAGTATCCTGCAACGCGGACATTTTATCATTGACAGAAAGATAATTACACAAAAGTCTGTTCCAGGGAACAAGCGACAGGTTACTGCGCAACGCATTCCAATCCGCAGCTGCATAATTGTATATCAGTCTCTCACTAGTTTGAATTAGATCTATTTTTGCATTTAAATGCACAGAAAACATTTTGTGATCATTTTTACTAGTCAGAGGTGCAAGCACCTGACAGTCTTGTATCACAGAGAGAGAATCACACACAGCTAAGTCAAGACATGTTTTAGATGCGGGACGAGTGACTTCGTTAACAAGTTGATGTAAATTGTTACGAAACACGAAATCAAACAGCTGCTCGCCCTCCAATGTTGAAGGCTTTGTTGGACACCAGTTAGTGCAGTGTCCGTTAAAATCTCCTAGAAGAACTACTCCTAGAATATTTTATATTTATCGCAAAAATTGATTTTTCAAGAAAATATAGAAAATCAGCGACAGAATGATAATCAGGACGATAACAAGTAGCAATAACATACGATTTATTCCATGCAAAAGTGATTTTAATAAGCATAATTTCAAAAATAGAATCCTCGTATTGCAAGAGACGTTCAGCTTCAATACCATTATTAACATACACAATACATCCACCTCCATGGATGTTTCTGTCTTTGCGAAATACAGAGTAATTACTTATTTCAAGGACATCGTCAGAATCCGTGAAATTTAAACACGTTTCAACACAGGCTATCACAGCTGGTTTTTCGGATAGCGCATACTGCTTAAGAAAGTCAATCTTGAGCATACTTTTTTTATCCTATTTAGCGGGTACAATACCTTAGATACTGCGAAAATTTTGGAATATGATTTTAACTGGTTCTCCACCTGCCTTACGATTATTCGCAAAACCCATTTTCATCACTCCACCTCTTAGATGTGCCAAACCCTCGCAGTACAGACAAAAACAAAAATAAAGAAAGAAGAATATTTCTCCACAAAATGGGATATAGCAGTTAATTTTGAAGTTTTCTGCTTTCTTTAACAAGCATTTTTGAAAGAGAGGCGTTGCGGTTAAAAACCGCGGTTTTAATCGGCCGTAGGTTTGAGGAAAGCGCTTTCTAAAAGGAAACAAAAAGCTTCTAAAGCACCTTTTGTATACTATCTTGTAGAATGAATGAATGTACTTTGACTAAAGATGTTACATAGTCAGGAAACAGTAAATAAGCAAAAAAAGAAAGTTTCGCTTACATAAGGGGCACCGTTGCCGATAGTGAGAGAGAAAAAATGAATCACAATACAGTGAGAGAAAAAGAGAAAGAGCAACAATAGTCTTTATGAGCCGGAAGAATAGCAGAAAGATCAAGAGCATACTAAAAATAGAGAACAATAGCTTCTAAAATAAACACAAAATATCGATCTCGTATACTTTACAGTTTCTAAAAATATGTTTATACATAATTTCTTCGCTATTACACTTCAAATTTTATACCAGTTTGTAGCCTATTTTATTCCATTTTCATTTCTTGATTTTTTTAAATCTAACAGGATCTGAACAGTAGCACATACTAAAACTTATTGGCCTACTCTTCAACTAAAAATGCCTTTAATACAATCGAATAGGTACTAAAATTTATGGAGGACTTTACGAATGATATATACTAAGAGATTTCAGTATTTCACTACAAAGGAAAGTCTTCTAAATGATGGTACTCAAAAAGAAATTTTCGACGTATACGATGATTATAAAAGGTTTCTTGAGGAAAAAAATAACATTAAGCCTTAAATATATCATTACTTTTCCTCTTGTTACAGCCGCCACCTTCTAGACCGCGGGTCTCTTCCAGAAAAAAGTTGAAATCAGCACTTATCCAATTAACACCGTACAACAAGAAAAGTTTAGCTAAACTTCTAAACTAAAGATCTATCAAAAAGTGCACTTACCTTTTACGGCCGAAATGTAAGTAACTTGTGTCTTTTGTACAATAGACCCAAGCTCACGTCAAAGAAGGTGTTGGAGGATCGCGGCAAGACGAGCACCCCAGTCTTTACTGTTCAAACTGTGCGAAGGTGTATACGTTTATAGAGAACACAATAAAGTAACAGTAGTTATTTTCATTGATTATCATATTCATTTTATTGTAATAAAATGAAAATTACTGCTGTTACTTTATTATGCTTACTAAAACTTTTGCCTATTCACAAAGAAAACGTTTATAGAGAAGAAACGATGCTAGAGTAAGTAACGGAACATGAATACTCAATGGTAACTTGCATGCAAAAGTGAAGTTGAATATAAACACTATATTCGGATCTGCCTTTCAACTATGTCTAGTCTTTTGTATTTACTTATACAACTAATCGTAGCAGCAATGTACAACGTCATCTGAAGACTAGTTTTTGCAAAAATGCGTGTGTTCAGCAACTTTAGACTATCATCGTAAACATCTCTTATATTCATCAGGAGTCTCATCCACATTGAAAATGAAAAAGTTAGTATGTCACACCTTGCGATGT